>WEIV01003903.1:178291-242266 GCA_013390005.1 Calyptomena viridis
TGCCTCGGTAGCAATGGCGGCGTCAGGGCAGGGAGGCAGCGGGGTAAGGAGGTGGGGCTGGGATCCTCGGGGGGATGATGGGGCAGGATGGAAACAATGGCAGACGGAGGAAAAGGCATTCTCGTTGCTCACGGGTGTGCATTGGGAACACCGGCTGAAGTCTGACTGTCAGTCAGCAAGTCATGTCAGTGTCCGTGCGCCCATACAAAGAACTCCTTTGCGTGCTGTATATGTTTATGGAGTAGGTTTAGATTGCGTATAAGGAAGAAGTTCTTTGCTGTGAAGGTGGCGAGGCACTGGCACAGGTTGCCCAGGGACGCTGTGGATGCCCCATGCCTGGCAGTGTCCGAGGCCAGGCGGGACAGAGCTGTGGGCACCCTGGGCTGGGGGAGGGTGTCCCTGCCCATGGCACGGGGTGGAATCAGACGATCTTTAAGGATCGTCCAACCCAAACCATTCTGTGATTTTGTATACTTTGCTGTCTCTGTAAAGAAGTCAAAGCTTCAGTGAGCATCACTCGGGGATTAAATTCTCCCTCTTAAAATACAGTTCCTTCCTTATCGTTCCCTGTAGATGCACTGTGTTACCAAACTTCTGCCAATTCACGAGAAGGCACGTGAAGTAAAAGGCTCTTTGATGTATCTACAAATTAACACGGAAACATTTTCCCGAGCGCTCTGCACTGAACATGCAGTTCCTAAGACAGCCCACAAGATGTCCCACAGATACTGCCATCCAGGGAGCTACTACAACGATGGAAATTGCACCCACTGGGTCAGCGAGCCTTCAGAGAAAGCACTTAGGAGAAGTGGGCCTTTTGTATAGAAAGAAAACAATTATTTTAAGCAATTTGTCATAAATGTTTTTAGCTTCACTCTGAAGTCGGGTAAATAGTAACAATAACAACTGTGTCATTTCCTAAGAGCTGCAACTGTCAGTAACCAAGTACCCACCATCCCATTTTTCTCATCTGCAAACGTCAATCCGCATCCTGTGAAATGGATTTATGATTTCTTCCACTTCAGGCAGTTGAGACACAAGATCAAACCTTGCAAAGAAGTCTGGATTTAGGAATTTGGTATTGTTGGGCTATAGATCACAGCAGCCTCAAATCAGCGCATTATCCTATGATGGTGGGTGTTATTCCAAGATTATGAATCTGTGGAGGAGCCATTATGTTAATTTGACTGTCGTGGTGCAGCTGAATGTTGTATTTTTCTCAGTAACATGTCCTTAAGGCAGTGCCTACTGTTCAGTGGTAATATCCATCTGGCAGAAGGTATCAAGTCTTGGTTAAAGACCTAAAGAAAGGAAGGGACTTCTCTTGCTGGGTTAGAGGAAAAGGTAAGCATTCTGTGTGTGCTAAAAACTAGCACAGTCTCTGCTCTGAAAAAAATTGGAAGATTATTCAAATAATAAAGGAATGTCCTGGTGTCTCTGTCCAAAATTGATCCCCAAGGAGCTTCCTTTCCCCCAGCTCGTATGCATCAATGTGAAGCACAAATAGTTACAGATGTGTTTTATGGTCCAGGGTTTGGTTTCCTTAGAAGACTTGAGCACTACAGAAGGATATTGATGGAGTGGAGGGGTGTCAGACCAGACTCTTGAAAATATCTACTCAATCTTGTTGCAGAGGCACCTAACCTTCACAGGTCCACAACTTTTGGGTTTAAAGATCTCTGAACATACTGAGTTTTGCTCAATCTTGATCTTGTTTGTATTTAGTTTAGGTCTATGAAGTTCAGCATCATGTTCTCTCCCAGGCCTAAAAGATCTATTGCCCAGCTCAGGTGCTCAGAGATCCTTCATCCAATAATGAAGGATAAGTGTGGAGCATGTCCACACTTATCCACATCACCATCAGCCTCTCAGTCCTTCTGGGGCACATCCTGTAGCTCTTCCTCAAGCTAGGCTGACCCTGCATGAGGAGAATTATTCCCCTACCAGGCAGGCAGCAATAGGATGCTTTGACATTTAGGGACATTCTCCCTGTGCTTTTGAAGCTGGCTAGCCAAGCCTAAGGGAAGGGATTAAAGGTCCATCAAGAAAGGGAGCACCACTCAAGTTCAGTGGTACAGGTGGCAAGTGTGAATTCCTGGATTATGCATTAAAATGTCATCAGATAATGTAAACAACCAGACAATAACAAAACCCCAGGTCTTCCCCCTTCCCACAGATGCTTAAATCTTTGCTGAGCAATTTGGCTGTAGCAACCATTAGAAAGGTATTGTGTACTGTGTGGAAAACATGAAAAGCAGGAGAAGTCACCACTTCCCTTGATCATTTCCTCCAGTGATTAATTATCCTCACAGTTTAAAACTGCACCTTATTTTTCATTTCAGTTGGCTTTGTTCCCAACTGTGGGTGCCTGTTGTGTCTTTCTGTGGTAATTTTAAAAGCCTGTTTTCTCACTAGATAAAACTAGATTACTCTGCAATCTAGTCTTGCTCCTGCCTTTGGATAAGGTAAGCAGCCTGGACTCTTCTAGTCTTAGGGTTGTTTCCTTCTTCCCACCAATTATTTGAGGGATTTTTCTTGCCCCCGTTCAATGTATAAACAACAAAAATATAAGAACAGTTTCAGCAACAGCTCCATCAATGTGAACTAGAGAGATACAACCACTTTCCTTCCCCAGCTCTCTGCAGGGTTGTTTGTCTCAGGACCACACTGGCCTTTTTACCCACACCACTACCTTGGATGCTTGAGTCCAGGTCCATGGTGACTCTTGAATCCTTCTCAGGGTTGTTGCTTCCTGGATTAGAATATTCCATGTAGTTTTTGAGCTGAGACAAATAAACATTTTTGGCTGTGTTAAAGGCATCGGTCTCGAAAATAAATCCCTTGCTGGTATTGCTGGCATGGCATCTTAGTTACTGCCACAAATTCTTTATGGTACCTGTACATATTCTCAGTGCAATTTTTTGTTGTCTTGTGTATTACACCAGGAGATCAACATTGTTTGGTTACCCCAGTGCTCTAGGGTATTGGTCTCACCTAAGTACTGGCCATTCTCTGAGATTATGGCAAGATCCCAAAAGACATTGCATCCTGAAAGAGAACAAAAACATTTATAAAAATCTTGTGCCTCTTTGGAACCTTGTGAATGTTTTTCTCATCTACTTCTTGGCCTGTGGTGTAATGAAGATTGCTCATGTTCCTAATGGACTTAAAAACTCTCTTTTAGCTTTGCCAGTCTAGAGATTTTTCCCTGTTTCCTGTGTCATTTTTTTCTGTTCTTGAAATCTTCTCATGTATACTCTTTGCTATCTGGTTCACCTTTCTTCCATCTGTAACATTACTCGTTGATTTTCACTGATTTTTTTCTGAATACAGATAGGACTTTAGTTGAGGTAACTGTCATTCCCGAGTTTTTTTGTCTCTCCCTGTAGGCCGTCTTCTGCCCACCCTAAAAGTACAGCAGCAGGGTGTGCAATCTCCTCTTTCAAAGCAGTGTGGTACTGTGAGGGTGAGCATTTTCCCCAGCAGGGCAGAGGCTCAGTGCTAGAGTGGAAGTCTCCCAGCTTGAATTTCCCCCTTGCCTCCCTTTCTGTGAGAGCCTGTCTTTTGCCATCTGAGGCACAGCTTGCATGGGCCAATCAACAGTAAATCCCATTTCTGCTTTGGAGAGGCCACAGCACCATTTCCTCCCTCAGGACATTGCGTGCTTTGAAGAATTGTGCCTCCTGCTGGAGAACAGACATGGAAAGACACGGGGTATTGTTCAAGAGTGGAAAATTAGTGCGGGAATGCTCAGCATCCAAACGGCAGCCTTAAAAGTTAAGTTTGGGGGAAGTTGCTGTTTCCTTGATTGGAAAAAGAACAGAGGCTGGGCAAGGCTGTGACTCGGGCAGTGAGTCAGCAGGGGCTGTTTTCCGATGAGGCCATCTCGTGCTCTTTAGCTCTCTGTCATACCTTCCCTGCTGCCATGGAAGAGTAAAACATTTTACTGCTGCTTCTCTTTGCTCATGAAGTCATCCTGGCCTTTAACCTCTTCCCTGACACCTCCCACTACATCATCTCTCCAACTTTCTGCTTCTGTCCTTCATCTCATCCCCTGGGCTGCTGTTTCTTTTTGTGTGTTCAGTGCTCCAGTCCTGGTTGGATGTAGCAGCTATGAACTCCTGAGGGTTTGAACAGAGATATCATGACCTATTCACCACAGAGGGAAAATCCTAGGGGTCAGCACTAATTCCCTGCAAAAAAAAGACACAGGATGAAGACCTAATCTGGATCCTGCCCAAGGCAGTGATGACATTCATCAGACACTGCAGACTGTGGCTCCTTTGCCAGCCATTAAACGAGCTGGACCAGTGTTGCAGGTCCAACATACTGGTTTTGAATAACTCTTCTGTTTGTTATATCTTTCTCTCTCTGCTTCCCCACATGCACAGCTCTCCGCTGAGATCCCAGTGCTTTTTCAGCGTGAGACGTGATGTCAACCAAAAGGCATTCAGGGACTTGGGAAGGAAGGGTGCTGGAGGAAGGAGTGGTGCCCCAAGACACACATAGCTATTACTTCCTGGACTCACAGCTTTGGATGCATGCTCAGCTCTGTGGAAGCTCTCTTGTTTGTCCTGAATTGATTTTTTTTTTCTGAGCTTGGACAAAGCAAATAATTTTAGACATGCAGTATTTACATCCAGGCGAACAGCCAGAACATACCTCTGCCTATGGCTGCATCTACTGTTAAGCAAAACTGTCCCACTGTTTTATTTATTAGCCAAACATTTCTAATAGCCAAGCTAATTTTATCCTTTCCTTAATGCTGGCTGACGGTGACTCAGTCTGTCTGGGAGGAGTCTCAGTAGCACAGTGCCGAGATTCCAGAAAACCGGCTGTATAGGCTGGCTGTCCATCCACAGTGGCCCTGGCTTTGGACCTGCTCGCTCTCCCTGTCTTCTCTGTGTAGATGTGGAACAAAGAAACTAATGAAGTATTCCACAAGTGAGTTTGTCAGGCAGGGTGGAGTGGAGATGCACTTGTCTCTGTAAAAGCCAGCTGCAGCTATAACTTTCAGCAATGACATCAGGAGCTGCTACTCATATTGCTCTCTAAATTTTTTTCTGATTTAATTCTTTATCAATGTTTGTTCAATAGTTTGTTCCAAAGGTGAGATTAAGTTAAATGTGATCCTTCTGGATTTAAAATTTCAGTTAGTGAAAGCTTCGAGATGTAGCTAAGTACTTTTTCATAAACAGAGCTGTAAGAAATAGAGCAACCAGTGTGAAAACACAGAATCTCCTAATTTATCTCAAGTCTCCAAACCAGAAATACAAGGAAGAGTTTGTAAGAAGAGTAAAACAGCTATATGTCATCCTGACCAAGTTCAAACACAATTCAGGTTCCTTTCCAGTAGTGCAGTTCCTCAAACTCATTGAAAAGAAGGTCAGCCACAGGATCAATTTCCACTGCCTCCAAAGATGCCATATAAATATAACATGCTTTCCTACCTAAGAGGCAGAAGCAGTGAGTTCTCTTAACTACTGTGATAACCTTTAGTTATCCTTTAGTTACTGAGTTAGCATACTGTGCAAAGGGTTGGCCAGTAGAGAGGCAACTCAGCTTTGGAAGAGTTTTAACCACTTGCATTGTTTCTTCCAGACGTGGGCAGAAACGAGTTTACTCTGATTCAGATGGAAACAAAGAACAACAGCATGGAAAACAATGAACTTTTGACCCACAAGTGGGATCAACCAGGTTGTTTTTCTTTTAGCTCTTGATTGCAAATTCCCAGTATTTTAGCTGCTGAGGCCTCAAGGGAGCCTTTTGCTTATGTGGAACTGTGTGTGTGCAGAGGGCTGGCACTCAGGAAACTGCTCTTTTCTTCTTAGCACTACCACTAGCCAGGGGACCCTGACAGAGTGATCCCTTCTCCTCCAGTCTTGTGCATTTCCCTCTTTATAAAACCACAAATAATGGACCAAAGGCTTTTGCTCTCTGACCTGTAGGTGCAATGTCCCATGTAAGACCAGGCTATGAAATTTACATTCTTATATTGCAAAGTCCAGAGAGCTTTGATGCTTAATTTTACCATCAGAACTGTCACCTCTATTTGAGGTAGATTTGTAAACTGAGTCCTGCTGTGGAACTCAGACTAAGGATAAGGCAGGCTTCTTGTACAAGATCAGTAACCCTGACTGAAGCCCTTCATAGATGAGATGAGCGTGGCAAAATTTATTCCCTTCCTGGGTTTCGATCTCTGTTTGGGGATTTGTGCAGAGGGGCAGGAAGCGTTCAGCTGAAGTTTAAGTGATTTGTGCTGGTTAGAAGTATCAAAACCCTATTAGCAAAGTTGGTTGGTTCATGATTTGTGGTGGCCAGTTCCATCAGCTGAACATGAAGCCTCATAGTGGGTGTAAGCAAAGCCCTAACTGCAGAAGCAGGAGGCCTTTTGAACAGAGCATTGCATGCTCCCCTGAAGACTCGGGGCACATCAAGGAGGTGTGTGTGCTGCAAACGCCTCTGCAGACATGCCTCGTCCTGTCAAGACCCTTTGTGTTTCTGTATCATTGCTGCTGAGGATTAGTAACTGAAACCAAACTTTGCATTCTCCTCCCTCTTTCTGTTCTCCTTGGCCAGTTGCTTGCCATGAGCATGGTGCAAGGAGCCACATCTCACGTCTGTCCCTGCAAAAACATGGAGCTGCACATGGAGCAGCTTGATCTCACTGCTTCTATCCAGTACTACCTTACTGTGCCCCTAGTAACTTGATTTTGCTATCCTTGAAGGTAAAATTTTAAGTGGGAATAGAGGCAGAAGTCCTGATCCTGCGCAAGGTGCTGCATCCCACCCACCCACCACAGCACAGCAGTTCAGTGAGCAGCTGTGGAGGGAGCACCGACCAAGCTGGTGCCTGTGGGGGTAGGGCTTGCACAGGAATGTTTGGCGTGTGATGAATGTGCTTTCTGCACTATTTACATCTCTCTCTCCCCTTCAAGTTTTCATTGTGCTGGAGCCTGCCTATTCCAACAACTCCAATTCCTACAGTCTTTACCAGCTATGAGCTCTGTAGTCTGTGCTTGGCAGGCTTCAAAGTGCTTCCATCAGGTGTAAGGATGTTTAGCTAGAAACACATGGAGTGGTTATGCACTGGCTTGTGCTGGAGGGAGGTTAGAAGGCTGAGGTGCTCTCAAGGGAATTCTGGTTCATTTAGGTGCCACACAGAGGAGATTAAGAGCACCACGTCATGGCACAGGGGCTGCTGCTAAGAGGGACTGTAAGCAGAGTGGTCCAGGCTGGACTGTGAGACTCTTGTGCTTTCACTATGGAACTAAAGGATAGAAGGTGATTCACCTTCTGACTTTGTGAACAGGGGACTATTTGTGCAAAGTTCAACAGCAGCAGATCAGGGCAGCAGGACAATTACTCCTGTCGCTGGTTCTTGCATGAGTGTGACAGTTGAGTTCAATCACTTCCTGCCTCCTGATGGACCTAAGACTAAAACCTCAATCTCCTAGATGCTGATACTGAACCTGAGAGAGACTAAATTATTTTTTCTTCAGTGCCTGCAGCCGAGATAGGATTAATGGATACAGATCTTGAGGATGTGCAGGCTTTCAATTTTCTTTACAAAGCAGTGCCAAAGCCATATACTGTGTCATTAGTGACTGTGTAGCTTACGAGGGTCCCTGTGTAATGTGCTGGCTTCTGAGTACTATTCTGTTGCGTCCTCTGGGGACCTGTAACACCTACCCTGAGATCCTGAGTTTTACTGCATGGAAGGAGATGCTGACATGAGGTTCTACAGCACTGAAGAGTAGTGCACCCTCAATATCACCTGATGAACCATGTTTGACTGGCTGCTCCTCAGCCCAGTATATGACAGTGTTATACACAGACAAGTCAATACCATCTCCCAAGAAAGGCAAGTCAGCAGTTACACAGCACATCTAAGCAGACACTGTAAAGTCCAACTCTTCTGAGATGTTCCCAAAATCAGGAGGCTCCCAGGTCTGCTCTTCAGAGCCTTTGCATGTTTAATTTAACCTGCAGTCCCAAAGCCACATGTTTGTTTAGAGCTCTAATTTGAGGCCAGTACTTCCTTCCACCCTGCTGTCGATGTGACTAAAAGCACTACTGCTTTTTTATTGTAGAAGAAATAGCTTGTCCTAGCTGTCATGCACCAGTGCTGTTCTGTGAACTCGAAGGGCAGAATCTAAGCTCTGTACTCATGGTAGTGACAGGATCCTGGGACTGGTGATTGTGTTTTTCACATCTGAATCTTTCCCCAGGCAGTACTGGCCAAAATGCAACATATGTGGAAAATATGATATTACATTTACACATAGCAGCAGTTGCAATATGTATTCCAGTAGCAAGGCCAAGATCTGAAATGAGAATTGAGAAGGAGCTGCTCACCCTCTCTCACAGAGCCAACACAGTTTATTTTTTCACAGCCTAAATCTCCATGGTGGCAGGAGTACATTACGTCCTGCCTGAGGTTTCTCTGAGCAGCTGTGGACATCCTGGGCACACTTTAAAGCCAGTGCAGAGACAGAGGTACATCTGGAAGATGCCATCTCGTCCTCCTCCAGACATGTAGGATGATGCAAGTCACACCCTTGCAGTGTCTGCCTCTCTGCTTTGGCTCTTGGTCTGAGTGGGCTCCATATGAGCATCTCCACTGCTGATCTGCAGGGCACAGATGGTGTTGGAGATGGGGAGCAGCCGGAACCTCACCTCCATCTGTCAGGTCTGGCCAAACATTTAATGCAGAACATCTCACTCCTCCTCCCACTACTTGGTTCCAAAACACAATGGTGATACTGGAGACAGGCAGTCTCCAGTGTGGGTGTGGCTGCTATCTTGCGACTTGATTAAAGCTTCTGGATCCTGACAGCAGGTTTAGCTTTCTCAAGCACTATAGCTTTCTCCTTCCCTCTTTTGAGATGATGCAAGCCTAACAAGTCTGCACCTCTAATTTTGTTCCCACCCATCAGTCTTCTGTCAATGCAGACTGTCAGGAGCTGTCTCACACCTTGTTTCAGGCAGCATATAGCATGGCAAGCTCTCAACATTGACTGAATAGCACCACACTTTTGAAAAATGAAAATAAAACAAATAAGTAAAAAAATATTAATACCTAGAAGAAAATCATGTAAGTGGGTAGCAGTTAATCATTCGTTCTATTAAAAACATTGCCTTATATTGCTAATCTAAGTCTATCCTACTTTTGCTGTTTAGCATGGGATCATCAGTGAGCTTGTTTCAAGCAGCCTGAATATTAATAGAGATCTCTTGAGTCTAAAGACTGTGAGAAAGTACTAAAGGATGTAGCCTTTGGATTTCATTAATGTTGCTCAGATTTATGCAATCCATTTGTACTTCATGGTTTACAAGGTCCCTGTCAGACTCTCCATGTGCAAATTTTTATATAAAACCAGAACATGTCTCTGCCCTAGTGGTATTATCACTCAGAGATCATTATGTTCGGGTGCTTCACCAGTCCCAGTTCTCACCCTCTTCTTCTGTCTCTGCACCATAGACAACATCCCCCATAATTTTATGTTTTTAAACCTCCCCATCTTTTTCTCTTCTGATTTCAGCTGTGACACCACTTTGAGGCTGCTGTGGGTTGAGACTGGGAGTGTGGACATCCTTGGCAGTCTGAGGCAGTTAATAGCCTCCCACTGCCCCACCATTGCTTGTAAGCATGTTGGCAGAGGTGAGCAACAAAGCAGCACTGTCAGTAGAGGGCTATTCCTCACTAGCACCAGGGATACCATGGGGAAGGTCTGAAGGCAAAAGGCAGCAGAGATTGGCATCAAAACCCGGTTTAAGGTGAGAATCAAAATCCCAACAAAGTGTTCCTAAGATCTTCCTTGAAGAATTTATTGTCCTTCTGCCCAGTCCCACCTTTAGCCCTTGAACCTCTTACTTATAATAGGAAAATTGTTTCACTCTTGCTTTTCTCTCTAGCTCAGCGCTGGGCTCCTTTCCCAGATCAAATTTTTAAACTAATTCTAAAAAGGAACTGTTTCCCCATGAGACAGTAAGGAGGCAGATGTGCTCTCTGACATGCCAGGGCATGTCTGCTGGCACTGCTGTGCTCCAAGCCCAATCTTGGTATGTCTACTGAATAAAATGGTGTCTCTACAGTGAGACTGCTTGCCCTTGGAGACACTTTCTTCTTCCTTTCCTTCTCAGAAGAAAGGGACAGTCACATACAGCCTTGAAGTCTCTCCCAGAGGTCATGGTAGGAGACAGGAGATCCAGCCTAGAAAAATATTTGGTGTCAAGAATGTTTTGAAAGACTAGAGTAGAGGGGTCAGGCATGTGAGGAGACAGATTTTTCTATTTGTAGCAAATCCAGTGTCAGCCATGTGAACAGAGACAGGGCTGGAGGAGCAGTGTGGGAAAGCAGGCAGATAAGCCTGGCAGTTTCTTAGTGGCTAAAGGGTTTGGATGCTGGCATGCTTTTCAGGTTTGCTTCACAGGGAGGTATTCTTTTCATGGAGACATTCATTGGTCTTAGTGCTTGAGACCCTTGGGGAAGAGGAAGGTTGGTCATCCATGCCAGGTCAATGAAGATGTATGAAAACTTCCTTTTAGTCTCCTTTTCCCATCTTTCTCCTAATATTTTATCCTTATTTTCTTAACACAGGAGACTTTCCCCAAAATGTTCTCATCTTCTCACTTGACCTATCACAATCCACCTCCTGTGTTTCCTCACACCTATTTCCATTTGTTTTCCTCCTTAACCTTCTGTTAGTACCCCAGTTTTTCAGGAATGCATATCCTTCTCAACTCTATTTTTTTGCATAACATCCTCCTTTTCCCCTCAGTCAACACCATTTTCTGGATCTCAGCCTCTTTTCTTGCCCTTCCCTCTGTCCAGTCTCTCAGTCCTTATTTTGCCCACACATTTTATCTCTGTTATGTCTTGCAAACTCTGTGTCCAAACTCCTGTCTCCTACACACTCTTGCCTGCCACTGAGAGATCAGCTTCCTCATGAGGGGAAGCGGAGGTGCAGGCGCCATTCTCTTGTCTGTGGTGACCAGTGACAGAACCTGAGGGAATGGCCTGAAGTTGTGTCAGGGAAGGTGCAGATTGAATACTAGGAAAATGTTCTTCACCCAAAGGGTGGTTGCGCACTGGAACAGGCTCCCCAGGGAAGTGTTCACAGCACCAAGCCTGACAGAGTTCAAGAAGTCATTCGACAATGCTCTCAGGCACATGGTGTGACTCAGGGAGGGGCCTGTCTGGGCCAGGGGTTGGACTCAATGATCCTTGTGGGTCCCTTCCAACTCAGGATATTCTATGGTTCTATGATCACTTTTCTCATATGTCTTTTTGACCACATCGCCTGCCTCTTTGCATCTACCCCAATGCTCCATCACATCAAACATTAGGTGCTTGCCTGCGCTGCTGGCACTGCTTCACTTGTTGCACTCTCACTCCTCAATGGGTTTGGAGGAGGCAGCCCCAGCTCCTGTGAGGCCTCGCTGCTGCCACCAGCTCATGCTGACACCACCAGCTGACATTGTCCACTGCCAACTCAATGTGTATTTTGCCAGAGCCCTTCTGCTCAAATTAACAGCCTTAGGGCTGTTTTGGACCTGGTCTTAATACTCCTTTTGGCATCATTTCCTATAGGTATCATTCCCTATCACTGTCTATAGGCATCACTCCCTGTCATGCCTATAAAAGCACCTGATGGCAGATAAGCTACTGCAGCACTGAATTGTCAACACCTCTGACCAAATGTGAAAATGTTTTCCTCTGCTGCACAGGTAACTGCAAGTCTGGGATCAGAAAAATGCCTAATAGCTAAGGTTTAGCATCAGTTCTTTATTTCCCAGGAGTCTTTTTACATCCAGGAAAGTGAAATCTTGTGTCTGTGCTCTCCTTTCCATCACCTTTCCTGAACATGACTAACTCTTTCTGTCGGGGTTGGGTGACCAGTCATCTGCCTGGACTGAAACCAAGACCACTTACTACATTTCCTGTTGTTCCCTAGCCTGTCCAGCCTGCTTCTGTCTCCCCCAGCTGATAATAACACACCTAGATATGCTGACGTATTTCCTTGTCTTGATACTTCCAGAAGTCATCCCTGAGTGAAGGAATTACAGAGTGCAGTCTATTTTTAGCTTTTTACAGGCTCCTTCTCAGACCCTGGGCAGGCACCTCAACCACTCGGTGCTCCATTTCATCATTTGTAATATTGACTACTCCTACCTTGTCTGCAAAGCATTTGGAGTTTTTTTGCTTGGAAAACACATTATAGAAGGAACTTGTGCCCTATTGGCACCCAGGATATTTTAAGTTGTTGGCACATTTCACTTCATGGGTGGGAAAATACCATTTCCTTGACTCTGAGGAACTGCTCTGTAATCTCCTTTACATCCCCACTATTCTGAAAACAATTTTCCCAGTCATTGAAGAATCCAGCCTTTTACCCAGCGGTAGCCAAGGTATCACAGGCAGCTGTTTACTGGGCAGGTGGTTGCTCTGGTGAGCATAAACTCAGAGGAACAGTTTCATTCTCCTTTTTGCCAGTTCTGTAGGTTTGGTCAAAATGTTCAGAGGTGGATGCTGATCAGGGGTACGTGATCCGAGGGTCTTCATTCTTCTGTCTCTTGTTAATCTCTTCCGAGGGAGGGTCTGCCAAAGTGAGGTGATACTGGAGGGTTTTGAATGCCCCATAGAGAACCGGGAGAGATGGGAGGTGAATGCCTTTCCCAGGCACTTGAGCAAATGTGGGTGGCAGCAGTAGGGATGACAGTCATTCCAAAAAGGGGCAAAGTGGGTTCCCAACAGCTCTAGTGTCTGCAATCTCTCTTCTTCCAGTCTCTCTCCTTTGTCCATGCTCCCATCTGGAGAGGGCAACTAATACCGTCTTCAGGGTGGTGAATCTGCCTTTGCAGCATCCCCCTGGACAGCCTCAGGAACATTTCTGGCTGTGTCAGCCAAAATTCCTGCCGGGGACTGCTGCAATGCAGCACACCACACCCCCGCCGGCACTGAGCCCCAGCCTGGACCGCCGGTGCTGCTCGGCTCCAGCCCTGCACTGCCATAGGCTTCCCTCCTCCTCTTCCCAACGATCCCGATGATTTCAGGTTGCTTGGCATTATCTCCTGCGGGCAGTTGGCGTCCGCAGCGTGTGTCAGAGCAGCCTGGCGCACGTTCGGTTTCACAACGTGCTGCCTGCAGAACGCTCTGGCTCCCCGAAGGGATCGGCCGTGGTTTCGTATTTCATTTCCCTTGCACGCTACACCCGAATTCCAGACGCTTTCTGGCTTCTCTGCTGCATGGACTCAGAGCATAGGTCCTTTGCCGTACCCAGCGGAGGCAGACGGGGCTTCCCTCAGCTCCAGGAAGTGGACCATGAAAACGTCAACTGTATTTTTGCTTTGCATCTCAGTTTTCACAGGCTTTTCCCAGGGCAGAGTTGTTAGAGAGGATGAAACTGGTTTTGCTGAGTGTAACGTGTTCTTCCCTGGACAAGTCCCACCCGAAGGATTTACGGAGCCGTTCCATGTGAAAATCTGTCAGCAGTACAACAAAGAGCCGCGCTTTGCAACCCTCTACAGTACTAAGGACAAAATCCCTCTTTATTCAGCTTTTAAGTTTACGAAGCCAGCCCAAAGCGAGAAGGAGAACTGGCTGGTTGAACCGCAGGTAAGTCAGCCTTGCCTCTGCAGCAGAGCAATTGCTGCAGAGCAAGTGTTCCTCTGGGGTGTAGCTGGGGCTGGGATTTTGCGCAGGAGCCAGGAACTCTGCTTGTTGAACTTCTGTTAGTATGAATTTAACACGAACAGAACTTATTTTTGTGCTCGGAACTGGGCAAACGAATAGTTCCTTGTCCCAGGGAGCTTATAATGGAAGCTGGGAGGCTGCTGTGTGTATGTGCAACGCAGGGGGAGAGGAAAGCCCTCTTTGACACCGGCCGGTGTGTCTGTCCTTCCCAGCCAGCTCTCAGGGGCAGGGGAGCACTGCCGGTGAGTTAAGCACCGCAGTGTCAAGTTGAAGTTTGTTCTGTTGCCAGTGTGATCGCAGTGTTGATAGGAGTTCTTTAGCTTCGCTGAGCAGAGATAAAACATCCATTTGCGGTTCACCAAGTTGATGGTGCAGCTTTTTGGTGTGTCCCTGTGTTGCAGACTGTGGTAGGGAAATGAGTTGTGTGTCCTGGAGCATGCAGGCTTCAGTCAGGTCAGAAGTATGCAGTATAAAATGAATTTCACTGGGGCATCAATGGTTTTTGTCTCTCCTGACACTTGGCACGTTTAAGCAAGGCCTTCAGGCTGTTAAAGGAAATCCTAAAAAAAAAATTGCTTGTGTCTTAAGAGAACATGTACTCTTTACATCTTCTTTTTGTGTTGATTTTTTTTTCCCTACGTTTCAAATTTTTTAGCAGTGACTATGGGGAGTTTTGTAGCAAAAATAAAGCTACCCCAAATAAATAAAAGCTCAGGAAAGATTGTCAGTGTGCAAGGGTGCTTTGTCAGGGCTGGAAAGGCTGTAGTGTCATAGCAGGGTGTTGGGAGTGCAGCCCTCAGGTGCTGGATGTTGCCAGAACCAAAGCTCACTCTACCAGGAGAACACCTGCTGTGCTTATTTTTCTCACGTGAGTTGATAAGATACTAAGGCCACAGGCGGTGAAGACAGGAGATCCTACACCCCTGTTTTCACCTTGGACTGTCTCCCTCTCTCTGGGCTTGGTTTTGAGTTGCAGGAGTTCCCAAGGGCTTTTTGATTTACTCTCCTTCCACTTCACAGGCAGCTGTAGGAGATGCCTGCTTGCTGTTTTAAAACAGAGGGAAGTGTTTTGCAGACTGTACCATTATTGAGTTGAAGAAGGCTGATGAATTTTTAAAGCACAAAGAGGACCTAGATGAGCAGGAATCTTTGTTCAGTGCCATGATGGCAGAGAGGTAAAGCTGCTAAGATGAGATCCTTACGCATTTGCCTCGGCCAATAACACTTTTTGTCAGCCTAAGCCCCTATATTTCCTCCTGCTCCTTGTCTGACTCCAGAGTGAGGCAGACCCAAAGCTGTTCCTGCCATGGAACAGTAGGCAGCCTCTCCACAGCGATTCCTGCACCTCCCACCATCTGGCTTCTCTGCCCTCCCTGCTCCCTCCTTCTCCACCCCTCACCTTGTCTTTGTTTCTGACAGCACTCCAGAGCCCCAAATCTTGTATATCCTGCCACCAAACCCCACTGCAGCCTCAATAATAATTGGCCAGGTTCTCCTTTTTGTTGCCGTGGGGAAGCCAGAGCCAAGGAAACCTGCTGGTTTACATTCTTAGTTGACACTAACAGGTTCCCTTCACCCTTGCTGAAAAGCTGGTGTCTCAGAGGTAGCAGCTCTGCAGTTCGCAGAAGGAACCTCCATCTGAGACAGAAAAGTACTAGGAAAAAAAATCTGCAGAAGAAACTGTTAAGAGGAAGAAATCAGGACTATGAGAAATTCCTGTAACTCAATAAATAAGTACATACACCTCTCTGAGACACTGCCACACTGGATCTGGGATGAGAAAGTGAGGAAGAGCTTTCACGCCCATTATGTATGTTCTATCTAGGCTGAAGGGAACCCTTAGCAACACCTGCTCTGCAGCAAAGCCCAATTAGGTTATATTGCTGATTTTCTGGGTAATTTCCTTGCCAGGAAAGGGATAGCTGGGTGTGAGCTGGCTCAGCTGCACAGTGACATGTGCATGCACATGGAGATGCAGAAACATAGCAAACAGAAAGAAATCACTATAAAAACACTCTCAGCACTCTGGTGAGGGCCTCAGGGTTGTCATATGCTTTTTTGGAGGATGATGATGTAAGTGGTGAGGACACCGTCTCACTCCCTCCATGCCTACTTCCTCAGGAATGTCTCCCTGAGAAACAAATGCCAAATGCAGCACACAGGCGGTTATTGGGTGAGAAGTGTGAGGAATGTCAGTGCCACCCACTGCCGATTGGCAGCTGGAAACAGTGAATTAATTCAGCAATTAGTGAAAAATTAGAGAGCAGGAAGGGTAGGCTGATGAGTAGGGTACTAATGGGACTCCCCCAGGCACAAGTCTGAAAGCCTGTTCTGTCACAGATTTCTTAGGGTTTGAGAGGAAGTCACTTAGGTGTCTTTCACCTTATCTTGTTTTGGTTGTTTGAAAATCTCTTTGATTCTTTCTGTAGCTTAGAGAGAGATGGAAAATGCTGGAGTTGCTCTTTCCATCCTAATATATGAGGGGCTGGATGAATCACCTTGTGTTTTCATTTGGTTGGTGATGACTGAGGTGGGATTGTGCAGCTATAGTACAGCTACCTCTGAGCTGTTCTTGCCATCCCTCTTGGTGGAGAGTCAAGAGAAACAGGTACTTCTAGAACCACTCAGGTACAGGTACTTCTGGAGCCACTTCCTTCTACAGAAACCTTGGCATAAGATGCACTATGCCTCCTCTCTGAGAAATGAATCCTACACTAAGTTTGGATGAAATTTCCAGTGCAGTCAAAAGTGTAAGTGTGCCTGAGGCAGTAGCAAGGGGAGTGGGATGCTGAAGTTCACTGGGATCCTATGTACTAGGGTGCAGCAGGTGGGAGGTAGCAATGTCCTGCCTTGTTATGTGACTAAATTCAGTGGAAGCTGCCCACCCTAATAACTGTGTGCTGCCATACTTTTAATCCCCCTCTGCCTCTGCCCCATTTGTGAAACTGCACCCCCCACTTAATGACACACATCAGTATTGTTACATGCCAACATCCATACAGGTGTTCAGGTGCATAATTTATTTTTAAATCCCCATCCCATAAATGACGTGTTTACCTGTCTGCTTGGATCTTGCCCTGAGCTGTTCCGGGTTATTTGGAGAGGTGGCTTCATGGCTGACTCCATGAACGCAGGTATGCTTTGGAGTGACACAAGCCAAAAGCTTTTTGAAGTAATGAGGAGAGGTAGCTTGCAATGCAGAGTAGATGATGTGCTGGAGACAGCTTGCCTTTGGGGCTGAGCTGGAGGAGGCATGAGAACCTCAGTTATGCGTGAGTTATTATAGACCATAATGTGAGTTATTATAAGCATAACTAGGTGATGTCAGAGCCTTACACATGAACTGCACACATAACTGCATTTTTATCATGTTCTTTTTTAATTGCACCTAAACAATCCCAATGGTATGTGCAAAAGCCTGCAGCTGGACAGGTAACCAGGGACATATTTTCTTGGTAGGCACCGCAAGGTTTTTATGCAGCAGCTCATAAAGAGAGAAGAATTAAGTTTATACCATCTGCTTCTTGTAGGCTGGGAATCTGCCAGGGGGCAGAGTTGATCCATCTTGGGTCTACATGACCTTGTGGTGTGGCAGCACTCGCCATAGGAGTGAGACAGGATGGGTGTCTCTATGAGGGTGTAAAGTCCAAAGGGTCATAGCATTTAGGGCAGTTCCTGAGCACAGCCTCACACCCATGCCCTTATCTGTACTGTGGAATTAAACACACTAAATGCATCCCTTGTCCCGTGGCACACCATCATCTCATCAGAACAGGGAGTATGGTGGGGTGGGAGTGGGCAGGAGGAGACAGTGGTTTTGTGGAATATAAAATGTCTGACCTCATCAGCCGGCTGCAGCTTGTGATTTTGGGGTGTCTGAGCAAGAGGAGCAGAAGAAGTCAGTAGTAGTGCCGAATAAGTCTTTTTTAAGTGGTGCATTTAGAAAAAGCTGTGACTAATGCATCATCACATGGGACTCGTTATGATGCTTTCAGTCCTGAAGCAATAAGGAAACCTCCTTAGCTGGAGGTGGGGACAGTGCAGCCCTCTGCAGTTGCCAGTCTTGGCACTCTGACTAGGCTTGGTGCAGAGGGAGCCCTGTGCCTTAACTGCAGGGGTTTGGCTGATGCAGGAGACCAGCCAGAGCTCAGTTCCCAGGCGGGGGTGATGGACAGCTGTTGACACTCGCTGGTACTGGCCCTTTTAACCTGCCTCTCAGCACAGGCTGGTGCAGGACTGTGAGAAGGTGAAGTGGCACTGAGAGGATGGAAACTCTGTGTAAGGTTGCAAGGACGTAGTTGAATATCTGTCCAAGTGCACTGCAGGATGACCAAGGGGCAGGGAATGACTGGGCAGTGATTCAAGGTAGAGTATGAACTGTCTGTCGTAGATGTCTCCGGAGTACATATTGGATAGTGCAGTAAACAGTTTATAGACCAGGGGCAAAGACAGCAGGTTTAACTGGGCCAGCACAGTGCTGGGAGCTGAAGGCCACAGCCTCTGAAACAGAGACTACAGGAAGCAGTGACTGCTGGAGATCATCTGCCACCCCCAAGCTTCTACCAACATATTCACCCTCTAATTTGGGGAAGAAATGACAATCTGGCACAGCCCTCTGGAGCAGCTGCAGGCAGTGTCAATAGGAGAGACTGTGGAGTAGACAGAGCTGCCACTTGAGACTCAAGACCTGAACACACCCTGACATTTAGTGCTTTTCCTGCCACTGCTCGTTACTGCCTCTCCTGACCTCTCCCCTCCTGCATGTCTCTAGGACTAATCCAGCTGCAGTAACTGCTGGCTCCACTGCACTCCAGACACAAGCAGGTAGCACAGATTCCATCGAGGATCTGTGGTGATGGCACCTCACCCATGTTATGCCAGGAGCCGTGCAGTCATTAAGGTTCAGACTATTAACAACATGAGGATAAGACTACTAATGACCAGGTGTGAGAGCCCTAGGAGCTCACTGCTGTGTCTCTTGTTCAAGGGAGGGAAGTTCAGGTCACCTGACATGGTGTTTGACTTCATTCTGACTTCTTACCCAGTAAGTGGTGAGAGGTAAATGCCTTCCTTCTCTATGCATCTCATGTACCATGTTTTTTTTTTGTTCCCCATGGCTCGATTTGATAGCTCAGAGGAATTTAATTAAGGTGCCATAGTAGGGTCTTAATTAACTGCAGGTACCACCATCATAGGAGGTGAGAACATGGTCCTGAATCAAGCCATCTGCTGGTCTTACAAATCTTTTCTAGCAAAAGTTAGAGGCTTGATACAGGGTGCCTGTTGAGACTCTGGAGGCTGTGCTATGGAACAGACTGGAGAGCTGCAAGTATCCTTTGCAGCCTAAACTGTTGTGTTGGGCAGGGAAGCTAAATAGAGAATACACTCCTCTGAAGCACTCCAAGGCAAGTAAGGAAGGAGTGCAGGATATAATCCAAGGTACAGCATGTAGCAGCAGTCATAATGAAAAGTACACTTCAAGGCCCATTTTGTACATTGCTTTCTAGAAAGGTGAATTGTGTCCAATAACTCTTCTTTCTATTGTTTCAGATAGATGATCCAGAAAATGACTTGCATGAGATGGTGCATGAAGCCGATATCACTGGCACTGTGGCCAACCTTGGTAGAAATCAAGCCCTGACCTCAGACTATGTGGGCTCTGGCTATGATAGAGGGCTGCTCAATCCCAGCTTGCTTAATGAGGAGGATTTTCAGATGGCCACTTACACACTCACAAATGCCGTCCCTCTGAGCCCGGCTCTGAGCAAAAGCTGGCACAGAGACATCGGGAAGGTAGTGGAGCAAGCTCTGATCCCTCACTGCTCCAAGAAGGATCATCTGTATCTCCTTGCAGGTGCAATTCCTTCCAGTGTCCGAGTTAAAGGCAAGGTGTCAGTGCCAGAGAGCCTCTGGCTGGCAGCCTGCTGTGATGCTCCGGAGGGATGGTCCCTGGGACTAGTGAAAAAAATTAATGATGAAAACAGCCTGGCAGACCTCACGGTGGGAGAGCTGGAGAAGCAGCTTCTAGCAGGAGTTAACTTGTTCAAGGGCAGCTGTGGGGAAGCCAAACAAAGCCAGGAGAAAAGAGAAGCAATATTGCAAGCTGTCAGTCAGATCCGCTCTGGAGACCAAGCAGCAACAAGTGACAACCAGGAGACCAAAGACAGTGGATGGGTGAGAAAAGTGGCTGGCATCATTGCTACCCCTTTCGTCAAACTTCTGGAACTCCTTATCTACATCTTTGTGGAGCTGGTGAAATTTGTGTTTTATTTTCTGTGGCTTGTTGTCAAGCGAGTTTGTGGTACAGTTCTGTATGGACTCTACAGCCTGTGGAATGGGATGGTGTCCTACCTAAAAGCCATCAGCATGGTGCTCATCAGCATCCCATATGATGTGGGGAGGGTCATCATCAATATCTTCCTGGGCTTCCTGCAAATTGTTCAAGATGTGGTGTCCCTTACCTATAGGATTCTGAGCATCCCAGTGGGGTTTGTTCTTCACCTCGCTGCTTTCCCTTACCACTCCATCTGTGCCATTCCCTCTGTCCTTAAAGATATGGCCACTGGGATTGGGGGCACCTTTTCTCTGGTCATCGATGCCACAGCCACAGTTCTGCATGGCTTTTATTACCTGGCTGGTCACATAGTCAAACGGTTTATCCCTAAAGGCTCTTCTGATGACTGATGAGGATGGAAACCAAGGCTACAAATACGCAGAGTGAAGAAGGAGTGGAGCAATGCTTTAAGAACCGTGGCCAAACGCTGTCAATTTTGTTCTGGTATTTATTGTAGTGACATTACTAGTAATGAACTGACTGGGGAATAACAGGGAGGGCCAAGGCAATGTTGCTGGGGGCCACCACCATTGTAATTCAAATTATGTCTGTTGTAAAATGTTCAGGTTTTATCAGTGCAGGACACAAAGTTTCTGTGATTTGCAGGTGCCAAGATGCTTCCTCTGGGAAATGCGTGCTAAATGCGGTATGAGGTTATTTCTTTCCAGCTATGATGACACTGAGACTTACACAGTGGCAGTGAACTCTGCAGAAGTTCATCCCTGCCAAGGATGTTAGTTACAGAGAGTTTTCTGGGACTTGAGGAAAAGAGAGGGAGGCAAGAGTGCAAGGACTTAAGGCTGGGAAACAGCAGGGAACAGGGTGGAATGGAGGCAAGGTTCTGCTGCTGGTTGCATTGCTCGTTGCACTGGGATCCCACGGGTGAAGGGAATGCAACTAGGTATGTCTCATATTCCTTGGGCCTCCCGGACGTCTGAAACTGAGTGCATCTTGCTGCAAGGAAAGACCCACTGCCCATTTTTTTGCATGGTGGGAAAGCATTTTCCCTTAGTCATACCAAGGCCATCTTCCCCCGACTGTTCCTTGCTCTCTTGGTGATCACTGAAGATCTAAGCCCTGAAGCTTCAAGATACAATGTTTTCTGAATGTCTGAGCCCCTGAATGTCTCAGCCTTGAAGCCCTTGTTCCTGCTTCAAAGTCCAGCAGCACCCAGGACTCGCATTTTTGGCTTCAAATCTGTTTCCACCTGCCTTTTCTCCCTTGAGACCTGACTGCTCCTGAAGCACACAAGGCACTATGGACTGTCAGGTGGGAGGAGAGGCAGGAGTTGGTCCTGGGATGCAGCGCTTGTTTTGCTGTGTAAACACCCACCTGGTGAGCCCATGCACAAGCAGGCACCTTAATGTCAGAGGAGGAACCAACCCCTCTTCTGCATCGCTCATCCTCTCTGCTCAGTCTTCATCCCTTCTCCCTGCCAGCATGAGCTATGTCCCGTGACATGTGGGACTCTGGAGCTGGGGCACACACTGGGGCTCTGCAGAGGACCATCACGGGTTTGCAGCCACATAAGTGACACAGGGACATCTGCTGCTGCTGGAGGAGAGCACAGCAGTGCTGCCCTTCCTCGGGGCTTTGGATCTCTTGGTGCAGTTGCCTGCAGGAGGGAGGCCCTTGGTCTCAGCAGCATTTACTTTGGCTGGACTCCAAGAGGCATTTGGGAGTCCTACATGCATGGATCCTTCCCTTCACCCCCATCTCTGTCCCTCCCTCCAGCACCAGATTGATGTGGACCCCTGATCTGCCATAGCATCCCATAATGAGTCCCAGGAGTGAGCAAACCGGTGCTGCCATCCCATGGTGGACCCAGTGGTGCTATGTTGGCAGTGGCCAGTCCTGGGTTGAAGAAGACCCAGTTACTGACACAGCAGCTTTGCCTTTCTGTGTCATGCTGCCTGCAGCAAGGCTGAGCTGGGAGTGGGTGGATTCAGAGGCAAAAGGAGATTTGGCTGGTTCATGATGGGACAGAGAGTTGTTTCCTTAGCTCAAGGGCTGTGTACTACACAAACAGATGTGTGTGCATATCCCAGACCAGCACACCCTGACCGGGTGGCACTCTGTTCAGCAATGATGCAAATGGCAAAATTGGGGATGCCAACAATAGGGATGAAGTGGGTAGGCGGGATGAGTGTTAAGAAAGGATGACTCCTCATCTCGCACTTCATGGGCCACAACTGGTTTATGGGAGAGAGGCGATCTGCAAGCGACACTGGCTTTGTTAAAAAGGAAAGGCAGATTTTGTGTGTCAATATGGCTATAGTGGTGTAAAGTGGGTGGTGTTTTACTTCAGGGATTTTGGGTGTGACAGTAAAGGTCCAGGTTGCTGCTGCTAGCAAGCCGACAGCAGCCTGCAGATGCTTTCCAAACTAAACTTTGCATCTCTGCCTACTCAAACATGTCTTCTCTGCTGCTGACACAGATGCAGAGCTGCTTCCCCACTCCTTCACGAGACCCTGTCTCAACTCCAGCACTCCTCTTGTGCTGCATGGCAGCTGTGAAGGCAGGAAAGCAGCCAGCTCAGGTCCCAGGATGTGCCAGAGTGGGGTGACAGGGGCCCCAGCCTGGGGGACCCAGGATCCCCAGCAGCCTCTGAAGGCATGTGTTGTGGCATTAGCTCTCTAATGCAGACCAAGCACTGGGGAGGAGGTAACTGCTGCCCACAGCTGCCTGTCTTGCGCCTTCCACGTGGCCTTATTGCTGACCCTTCTTAGCTCTGCGGCCAGTGATGCACGTCTTGGGGGTTCTGCATCCACAGCAGCTCCCCCACACCTTAACCCAGCAACTCCTGCATCCCAGCTCCACCAGCATCTCTAGTGCAGCCCCCAATCACAGTGGCGTGGGAGCTCATGTGCTGGGAGGCAGCAAAGCTGGGGCACCTTGGGAGGTCTGGATTGCCTCACCTTCATCACAGTTGCTACCCAGCCTGGCTCGGGTCAGGCCAGCAGGTCTCTGCTGCAGCTATGGCTCCTGACTGCAAGTAGACAGGTCTTGAAATCAAAGGCACTGCAGCTCTGTATGATTTGGGCAGATGTGGAACAGTATTATTAAAATTGTCTTTAACACACTCAGATTTCAAATGCTAACAACCATAACCGGCATGGGGCATTTTTCTTTTGTGCTGCGTGTCTGAGCAGGTGATGGGAAATCTGCCTCAAATGCTGAGCAACTATCACAGAACAAGCAACATCCTGCTACAAACCATTGTTTAAGTTTATTCTTATCTAGGCATGATTTATGGTTCCTGAGCTTTACTCTATCCTTGGAAACATACGGCTTCAACAAAATAAAATGACTTTTCCAAAGAGGGGCTTGTATCACTTTCTGTCATAGTTGCAAACGAGATAATGCAACCCAGGGTGCCCTGACTAATCAAGAAAGCACTAGCAGCACAGTTGTTCTTTGTTACAACTTGACATAGGATATTAATAGCCCTTTTGTGCCTTAAAACACCTTTCCTCTCTCACTGCACTCAATTCATTAAGCTGCAGAATATGTAGGTAAAAGCTGAGGGGTTGCATGCAGCGAATTTAGCTCTGTGTGTACCAGGAAAGGGGATTGTTTGATTCTTGTGAGATGTGGTGAGATGCACCTGGGCTACAGCATGATGGCCAGTTTGGTATAGAAATCACATCACAGCAACATGGTTCTTTGCAGCTCACAGGGAGAAACTCCCTCTTGTTCAATGCCTGTCCCTGGACTGGCTTTATCACAACTTATTTAGAAGGAGAACAAGCACTCCCTAAAAGTGGCAGTTTTCCTCCACTGGTAGTGTAGGGATCCCAGGATGAGTAAACCAGATGTTGGCACCTACATTTTGGAGGTACCTCTCTTTGAGCAGATGAACTCCTGCAGCCAAGTCTGCATCCATCTCAGGTCTGCAGGAACTGGTGAGGCACTGGCACAGGCACAGGTTGCCTGGGGAAGCTGTGCATGTCCCATCATTGGAAATGGTTGAGGTCAGTTTGGCAGGTTGAAACTTTGAGCAATGTCATGTAGTGTCCCTGCCTCAACCAGGTCACCCAAAGCTTTGACACAGGGATCTCTGCACCTCGAGGCAACCCTTGTCTCTGCCACATCCAGTCTGGGGCCAGGCACCAATAATGGCAGAGGGAACCTGGTAGCAGAGTCCCTTGATCACAGCCCTGGGCTCAGGGTCACAGCTCTGCTGCTGTTGAACGTTTCAGAGCTGGTCACCTCACCAGCTCTGTGCCTCCTTCTGTCCAGGGAGCTGCTGCTGTTCAGCTGGGAATTGAGCCATGCTCGTTCACAGGTTATCTCTCCAGCATAGTCAGTGCCAGAAAATGGGAAATGTATTGGAAAATAAATACCAGTGTAACTCGTTAGGCCAGGAAGAATTGTCTGGGAGCAAGGAGGGTGAGGTGTGTCCAGGGTGTGTGTTAGTGAGGTTGTGATACTGTGGATTTGGCATGGGATGATTTTTCTTTGGTGCACAATCTCCTGAGCTGTTGGACTTATTTCTGTTTGGGAATGGATCTCACACTAGGTAACATCTGCCATTGATTTCCACAGAACTGATGTTTTCAGCCAAGCAGAAATGCCTGAAGACTTTCCAGTGGTGGTAGAGTTACAGCTGTTTGGAAAATCTCCAAGGAAAGATATCCTGTCAGAATGGGGTGATTTATCAGAGTTCTTTTTGTGGCAATTTACCATTTTTAGTGGAAAGGATTTTTCAGGTCCAGGCTGGAACAAGGACAAGAATCATCTAAGAGCAGCCTAGGGTCTGGATTAGAGGTTTGGATGTGAACATTCAGCATCCACTCCTGCCTAACAGTAGATTTGGCACATGAACATGGCTGTCTCCATCTCAGAGGAGTATCCTTCAGTCATGGCCCATTTTAGCACATGTGTAATTTCTCCCAATTGTAAGGGTGGAAAAAACTGTTTCCTTTCCAAAAATACTGAAATTGTAACAATATTCCTGGGAGGTAGAAGCAATTTTCTACTGAGACACCAGCAAAGATGCCAGCAAAGCTGAAGCAGAGGCTTCAAAATCCTCTGCAATATCACCTTTATTAATAAACTTGATGTTTTAAGCTAATTTAACATGGTGAGGAATGGACATCTGGAGCAGATGTCACTGTGTGACTTTTCTGACCCCTCAGTACCTACTGATAGGAGACAGTTATGGACCAAAGCCAGAAGCTGCAGCAGGTGGGCAGGACCATGTTAGTGGGCAGGGGAGGAAACATGGTGGAAAAAGAGCAGCAGATGGATGGGATGTTTCAGACTAGGTATAAGAATTAGTTTTTTTACAAAGTGGGTAAATTACAATTAATAAAAGCCTGGAACACGTTGCCCAGAGAGGTGGTGATGCCTCAGCCCTGGAAACATTCAAGGTCAGGCTGGACAGGTCTCTGAACAACTTGATGTAGGTGAAGATGTCCCAGGTTGGACTACATGGCCTTTAAAGGTTCCTTCCAACCCAAACCATTCTATGATTCTATGAAACCAAGTGGCCAGTGAGTAAATAGTGAACAGTAAGGCCTCAGAAATCGTCTCTTGGTCCTGACACCAACAGGCTGATGAGGTGAGTGGAATGGTACAGTAGACTCGTGGAGACATCACTTTCTGGATTCATGCCACTGAAATGTAGTCATTTAAAATTTCTTCTCTGCAGGCAGTGGAGTCCCTCCATTCAGTATAAATATCTCACCAGGCTTTTACCTGGGCACCTCATCTGGATGCCTAAAGCTGGGGCCAAGGGAAACTTAGCTGGGTTGGTGGCTGGTGGGGCTTGTTCTACCCATGAAGACCTTTGAGGAGTCCATTGCCATGGTTCACCCAGATGATGATACAGGTGGGGTGATCCCTTGGAAGCTCTTGGGTCACTAATTCCTTCCATGGAGGTAGGACTGATATCAGTGTCTGATGCCTCCCGAGTGCTTCTTGAAATGACTCACAGTGCTTGCAGCCACATTGGGGTGGGGGCAGGGATTTGTGTGTGATCCCACTGAAATAGATGGGATTACCCATTGTATGCATCTCACTATATGCACGTGAGGTGGCCTGGCCCCCAAAGAACTTGCTCCACGATTTTTTGAGTTCATGGCAAACCTGTATTTGTGGGGTGGCTGAGTTCATCTTCCACCCTCAGGCATCTGCGGGATGTAACTCTACACCTTTGCACTGTAGGTGACAGCCTGTGCTTGAAAACATCACTACACTTTTCAAAAATGAGATGAGTATCTGATGTGGAGCAAAGAGGCTGCTTCTCAAGGATGTGTGAGTGTACAGAGCCCATGACTGCAGATGAGACTTGAATGGTAACAACGAGCATCCTGTTGTCAGAGGGGTGCAAATGACCTCTGAGGCTCATCATCCCACAGCTAAGGAGGATGACAACTCAGAATCATAAAATCATTAAGGTTGGAAGGGACCTCTAAGATTAACGAGTCCAACCATTAACCCAACACTGTCAAGTGCACCACTATGCCGTGTCCCCAGGTGCCACATCCACATGTTTCCTGAACACTTCCAAGGATGATGACTCCACCACTTCCACGGGCAGTCTGTTGTGATGCCTGACCATCCTTTCAGTAAAGAAATTTCTCCTAATCTCTGATCTAAACCTCCCCTGGTGCAACTTTGGGCCATTTCATCTTGATCTGTCACTTGTTACCTGGGAGAAGAGACAGACCCCCACCTGGGTACAACCTCCTTTCAAGTATCTTCGAGGACAATGGAACAGGTGCTTAGGTTCTGGGGATGAAAAATAGTCTTGTCCATTCCCAGGTCCTGTAATAGTTCAGATCATTCCTCGATGCCCAACCTAAGGGAGGTTTGGTAGTGTGGAATTTATCTGGGAACCCGTTCTTTATTTCTCTCAGGAGCATATTCAGTCTCACTCTTTCTCCATCTCTCATTCCCAGCTGAGAGCAGATGCAGGTGTTCATCACAGAGCACATTCCCACAATGTGCCCTGCTGGCACTGCAGGGACTCCCAGGGACACAACACTGGGGTTCTGGACCTCTTACAGTTGTGGGGATTTGCATTCAGGTCTACTAATAGGAGCTGGTAATGATGCCTCTAGCTGAGCTGCTTCTGTTCCTTTTTTTTTTTCCAAAATTGCATTTTTCTTGTTTTGTTTTTCTTTTTCAGCAGGAAAAAAAAATAGAAAAGAAAAAGTCTAGGGCTTAGCTTAAATCTCATACTGTGTTTTCAGCTGATCTTTTCAGTATCGCTTTGTGCTGTATTGCAGATGTGAGCTGCTGTTCAATCTGCTAGCCAAATGCTGCATCCCAACCCTGTGGAGGCAGATCAGTCTCCCAGGAGATAACTCAGGGCAGATGTCACCCTCTGGTGGAGTCTCTCCCTCTGTCTCCACGGGCTGCAGAGGAAGCCAGGAGAGGTTAGCTAGGTAATTTAGCAAGGCAAATTAAGCGCCCGTATTCCACAGCAGCATCTCCACAGCCCAGCTCCTCCTGGTGCTTTCAGTGCATCATGAGAGACACCGGGCCACGAGACTGGCATAGGAAAAGGGATCCGGGCTGAAGCTCCCTCCTCGGTGGGATCACATTCCGCAGCAGCAAACTGCTAGGGAACTCCTTCCTGGGCAAGTCAACACTGAATGTCGCAGGTCACGACTGCTAAAATGCTTCCATTTTGGCTGAAATCACAAATTTCGTTATATTTTCTGTATCTATTTTTTGGCAACATTTTATTGGCTAGATATGTTGATAGTGTAAAAAACAGCTCCAGGCGGGAGAAGAACTTCCTTTCTGCAAAAACACTTTCCTGCAGGTCAGCTACATGCCAGTTTTGCTCCAAGGGCCTGAAGAAAGCCCAAGGACAAAAACCACCTGGGGGACACAGAGGGTAGGTTTTAATTTAGTAGGAAATACAAATCCAGTGATTATCTTCTTGTATATATTGAAAAGCTTACAGATATCAATGATATTTGCATGAACTTATTAGCATGATGTTACTTACAACCTCCATAATTCTACCTTGGGTTTGTAGAGCCTCTGCTCTGCTGCCCAGGTGCCTCACCAGATTGCTCCATCACGATCCAATTTAAAATTTTTTGGGGGAATTTGCATGCTCCCACATTGCCTGTATTTGGGCTGTTTTAGTGTGTAGCACTGAAATGAAGTCATTCTGGTGGGTTAATGTACACTTGGGAGAGTGGATCCACTGAGGGCTCTGTGCAGGAGTCTGGGGCTGATCACCATTTCTCCCCAGTGCCATGGCACAAGGAGCCTGCGGTGATGCTGGGAAGAAGCAAAGGAGACTCCAGCACCAGTGGAAATCCAACCTAAGAGATATGGGCTTGCTGGGGTCATGAGTGGGGAGCTGGTCTCTGCTTGAGATGGCACACCACTTGTGCCACCCACCCTGCTGCTGCTCCTGGCTTCTCGGATCCCTCCAGGAGGATAAGGGTGGCCACACTCCCCGCTGATGCTGGTCATGGGGCACACCAGGGTGTCTCCCTGTACTTTGTAAGGGGGGGAAGGACCTGGCAGGGCTTCAGATCAGCCCAGCCAGGTGTCTCACAAGGATGTGCTGCCCACACAGGGCTGCCCACCCTTATCTTAGCCATGGCCCTTTCCCAGACTTCAGGGACATCCCATGAGTGTCACCTATGGGCTGCAGGAAGACTGTTCTGCAGCCACCCAATGTGGTCACGAGCATCCCTGTGACACGGTTCCTGGCCTGCCATCACCTTGGGGTGTCTCTGGCCGTGGGCTGGTTCCAGGGCGAACGGTGCAAGTGCATGAGGCAGTGGGTCGATGGCAGAAGAGCCATGGCAGCCAGGTGCATAGTCAAGGAGAAGGTCTGGGGAATCACTAACACAGAGATTTTTTGGCTTTGGATTTACTGGGTGGAACCAGCCAAAGAGGTGAGGATGTGGTGCTGGGAGCTGGGGCTGTCCTCTGCCTGTGCTGGGTATCTCTGCCTGAGCACTCTCACCATGTGCTGGGTAAGAGTGCAGGGACCAAAATCAGGGCAGGGCTCTCTTGAGGAGGACACTGTCCTGCCCTGCTGCTCACCTGTCCTCTGGGACTTTAGGAACTAAAGCAGGAATTCTACAGCAGCCCTTGGCTTTGAGGAATACTGAAAGTTTGCTGTCTTTTTCACAGCGGTGCTGGTGACACGGTCACCCTCCCAGTCCTGAGCTGCACCTGTGGCTCTAGGAGACAGCCACAGTGCCTGTAAGGGGACTGGAAGCTCTTCCTGGTCTAAGGTGACAGATATTTTCAGTGTTTCGAAACTCCCATGGAAAGCAAATAAATAAGCCCTTTATATATGTGTGTTTGTGTATATATATTATTTATGTATTTATTTTATTGTGATCAGTGCATTTTTCAGGGCAGGATGAAGCTGAACCAGCCAGAGATGCCAGCAGGTAATGGCCATCAGTCACAGCTCTCCTTGGGGCACACACTACCTCTGACCAAACTTTAAATAACTTGAGAATTACTTCCATTGTGAAGACAGGCCAGCTGAGCATCTTGCAGCTGGAGGATAAGGTACACCTGAAACACCCCAGGTCTGCTGCTTTTGTTAACTAGTTTAGTCTCTTTGGAGAGGAGATGAGCATCTCCCCCAGGACAAACCACCCTTGTGACCCCTCAGCTCTAAGTCACCCCTCCCTGGGGGCTGATGGAGCAGAGGGCAGGACTGGGTGACTTGAGGGCAACTGGGCTGCTAGAAAAGGTTGGCACAGCCTGAGCCAGCACCCTCAGCACACATTTCCTCTCTCCTTCTTATTTCCCTCATGGCTTTATGGCTCTCACCCACTGCTGCTCTGGACTTCGATCAGGGCTCCCTGGAAGAGGAATTAATAATCTCTATATTAAATAATACATAGATTAAAACTATGGCATGGATTAAAACAAGGCATAAATAATACATAGATTAAAACCAGGGCATGGAGGGGAAAGACACTTTGAGGACTGGACTTTGTCCCAAAACACAGGATGTTCTGCTCCAGAGACGTGTTCCCCAGCACGTGGCAAGTGATGGCTCAAACAGGAAACAGGTTTTATCCATTTTATTTAACCAATGAAATTCCTACTGATAACAATGAAAGTAATTTCAGCAAGTATAAATGCGATACAGTTTTAAACAAACCCCATTGTTCCGTACCTATAAATAGATTTTTCAAAACCTCATAAAAAGTGCAGATTTATGAATTGCTGTTAAAATGTTAATACATGATTCCTTTGTTTAAAAATGCGTTTTTGTCTCTTAACTCACAAAAAAAAAGTTCCTTCTGCATCTGTTCAGATAAATTCAAGTCGGGTAACTTAAAAACTAACAAAAGTCACACACAAAAAAAAATCCATCCCACTAGGTCAGTCTGTCGTCTGCAGAAAAAAACAAACCCAACCAGCAACAACAGAAAAAAAAAGATAAGAGCTGCTGTGGGAACCCACGGTGAGCTCCTAGCAGCTGCCTCACCTTGCAGGCAAACCTCCTGTGAAAGCATTGAGCCTGTGGCCTGTCTCCAGAGCTCAGGGCAAGTGGTGGTCTGGGAGGCAGGACAGGTGATGTGCTACCTGCCCACAGGATGCTGTAGGGACTGTCAGACCCATAGAGCTACCACACTTCCTTGCTTTGTGATGGTGGGAGGGAACAAGAGGATCAGAACTTCGTCCTTAACCCTCCATCCCAAAACACCCGCATGGCCGTGGCAGAAGGAGGCAAGAAGCTGAGAGCTGCTGGGCTGGGTACAATTTACCCCCATCCAGAGGGTCAGAGGTGGGAGATGCAATGAAACGCCCCTCCCTGGGCATGGCACTGCCCTGCCCTGCCTGCCACCCCAGCCAAGGGGGCTCAGACCCATGGCTGCCAATGGGGAGCCAACACTGCTTATATCCCCTATGTGCCAGGCTCTGCAGACAGCAAACCAATTTTTGCACTAGAGAGAGGCTTGGACGCTTTTTGGCTGCAGAAACACCGTGACCATGTTTGTGGTCCAGCATCCATCCCTCTCAGGCCAGCAAGGCTCACGTTCCGCCCCGCCATGCACTGTGAACAGACTGTGGGGGGCAGCCAGTGGTGGGCTTATGGGCACAAGGGGCTGAAACACATGGCAGACCCCAGCCTTCCCAGTGTTTGGGTCCAAGTGGTGTCACACAGGGTGGCCATGCAGCTTGGACTGCGCTTTTTGCAGAGAAGGGCTCAGCTCACCCGCAGCTGAGAGAGGTCAGCCGGTGCTCCTCCCTGTATCTACAGTGGTATTTTCTCTACAGCAGGGTCTGTTTAGCAAGAGCAGTTTAAAGTGGCTATGTTTATCAAGTTTGCTACTTTATGAATTAAAAAAAGAACCCAACAAACAACAAAACAAAAAACCAAACCCCAACAACTATAAATACAAAGACTCTCACACACCGGACACTTGCAGCCTGCATGACTCATAAACCACATCAATATTCTGTTAAAAAGCTTATTCTATTTAAAACTATACATAGTACAAGAGACCTAAAAGTGGCAGTCATGTATGGGCATGCTACCTGCCCCAGGGTGGCCCACAGTCAGGTGCTTCCTAAAAAATCAAGGAGTTACAGTAACATGGCACAGGACTGCAAAGCCGATCACAGCTTCTGCTTACACTGCATACGAAGTACCAAGGGGAACACAAAAAGAACTGGTGTTAATACTGATGGATTAAAGAGTAACTATAAAGATCAAAACAGACGTTCACAGCATGCTACATATATTGCTCACAAACTTTTCTTTCTTTTTAAAAAAAAAGGCTAATACAAAACAAGGAGTTGGCAGTCTGATTTTCAGTTATGTTGGATAGAAAGATAAAGCATATACATTCATCGTGTGGCTTTCCAGCAAAAGGAGAAAAGGGTAAAATTGAGAGATTTCAAGTTTACAAAATTCCTGTTTTTTAAGCTACAGTTTATATCCAGTTCCGGTCACATTTGTGGAAAGATCTCTGACTGTGTTGCCTCACAGAGTCCAAGGACTGTAGCCTAATTATTATTATTTATTCCCTACAAGCAGCCACATGACCCACCACCCTGAGTGGGGTGCTCCTGCAGCCACCTGGGCAGGTGTCAGCCAGGCTGAAGGGAAGAGGTTTGGGTCTGGTGGCACGACATGGGCATGAAGTGAGGAATGAAAAACAGTTTTGGACAGTGCGTGTTTGGACCTGCTGCTGTCGCTGCCCCTCGGACCCCTCAACTGAAGATACAATGCTTGGGGATTCACCCATTTTACCTGGAAACTCCCTTCAAAGGGCTGATGGGGGCAAGAAAATGCAATTCAATAGCGGCAAGTTTTTCTTGGGCAGAAGTGAATGGTTCCCTTCCCCTGCTCCACCTGTGGGGTAAGGAAAGGGTGCCAGCTCTATTTCCAATGATGCCGACAGTGTGGCTTGCTCCCCACAATTAGTATAATAATTGGCTTGTCTAGTACCACCTTTAACTACTGTCAGGAGTGAGGGCAGAATTCAGGTTTCTATTTTCCATAAGTCCTGATGATAGTACCCACAGGAACACCCAACCCTGCCTCTCTCTCCAGCAGCCACTCCACAGCATGCATTTGGATTTTTTACCATAGGTAAGTGAAAAACCCAAATCCACTTGTTCCAGAGGCTGGATGCAGTCTGCCCAGCTGCAAAGCACCTGAGGGGATGCCGACCCAATGGTCTTGTAAGCCTGCCTGGCACAAGGGGATGTCAAATCCCCCATTAGATGTCCCTCAGAGAAACTGCACAGCTGAATAGCTCAAGCATAGGGTGTTTCACCAAAGAAAGTGTCTCCTTAGTGGATCCACTGGATTTTTACTGTAACTCCAGAGACTGGCTCTGACATGCTACTGGCGAATCTACCTAAATATACTGAGTTTCATCCTTTCAAACCGCATTTAGAATTTTCCTGTCCAGAAATAACCTAATATGGCAATTAAGTGTTTCTAAACATAAGAAAGAGCCTCTGCACTCAACGGCAAGTCTTGATAGAGGAACCCTGTTTTCAAGGTTAAAGCTGGGAAGTTGTCCCTGCATGGCTGCTCAAAGTTGTGAACTGGGAAGACAGGAAGCACTTGATGCAGGACGGGGGTGGTGACAGGTTGGGAAATGACAATTTTTGCCCCTGATGAGCAGCAGGATTAAATGTCTACAAAAATAGACCTGCTATGTGTTGGGGGAGCAGCAGCATGACCACATGCCAGGAAATGTGCTCTAAGGAATAAACTAACACTGATCAATATGCTCCTAAAGTTTCCTCACACTACTGTGCTCTCTCCATCTCCCACACCTGTGATCTATGCAGTAGGTATGAAATGCTACATTAATTTACATTTGGAGATAAAAACTTCCACTTACAATTCCTAAATATAGAATAGCTGGTGGATACATTTCTTCAGACAAACATAGTGCTAGGGGACATTAGGGACAGTAAATCTGAAGTTCAGATAGTGAAAACTGACATTTTTGTCCAGCTCTTGGAATGATGGCTAACAGCAAACTAATTCTTACAGCTTTATATTCAGATCTGCTTGGGGAAATTAATTTACAATGAATCCACTCCCCTCTTCCTTTATTTTATGCAACATCACCCCTTACTCATGGGAGAAGGATCCAAACCTCTAAGGAAAGTAACTGAAAGAATATCGCTTGAGATCAAGAAGATTTGGAGTATATATTTCTAGCCAAAACTTTTTAGTCCAGGCACAAGCTATTCACTTACTACCACCAATGACTCTTTTCCGCAAGTTAAATAATCCAGCTCTTCTGAAAGGGAGTCCAAATTCTGGAACATGAGCCTGAAATGCATGCCTATGTTCATGGAAAACACACATGCATGAGAAACACTGAGAACCTGTTCTGCAAGAGCAGCAGCTTACAGTTTAACTGCTTTGAGAGAGATTTCTTTAAGCCTACATTAAATCCCCAAAACAACCCATTTCATTAACAATTGCTGCAAATCACATGGATCTGGTACACGTTATTCCTTTAGTCTCTATGGAAACTAATTTTATTCTGTGGAGTTTAGATGACTAAGTTTCTTTAAAAATATGACTCAAAAATGCAAGTGGGCACTTGCTAGGATTTTGCTGAGAGCCTGGGTGCTTAAATTCCCACTGAAATTCAGGCAGCTAGCTGCTTTTTCCAAATCTCATGGAAATATCTATCAGCATCACTACAAACACAAATACTTTTGAAAAATCTGGTGCTTTGACCTTCTGCACTCAAATAACAGAGCAGCAAAATATTTTCCTTTTTGTTCTCTTCTGATCTGTTCTAAAATTACAGAGACCTACATATATAATTGTTTACAATCACTGATTTTCCTGTCCTTAAAGGCTTTTTTTAATACATAAGAAGAGCTGATAGTGGCAATTCTTTACCTCTTACAGCTGAAAGTATATCCTTTTCAAGGATCGAGGTGCTTGTCAAAAGAGGTGATTGTCCCACTCTGCTTTGCACTAGTGCAGCCTCACCTTCAATATTGTGGCATTTTCGGGCACCACAATATAAAAAAGACATTACACCACTGGTGTCCAAAGGAGGGCAGTGAAGATGGTGAAGGGCCTTGAGGGGAAGCCGCATGAGGAGCGGCTGAGGGCACTTGGTCTGTTCATCCTGGAGAAGAGGAGACTGAGGGGAGACCTCATTGCAGTTACACCTTCCTTGTGAGGGGAAGCAGAGGGGCAAGTACTGATTTGTTCACTCTCGTGACCATTAACCAGTGACAGGACTTGAGGGAATGGCATGAAGCTGTGTTAGGGGAGGTTTAGGTGCGGTATCAGGGAAAGATTCTCCACCCAGAGGGTGGATGGGCACTGGAATAGGCTCCCCAGGGAAGTGGTCACAGCCTGACAGAGTTCAAGAAGCACTTGGACGATGCTCTCAGGCACATGGTGTGACTCTTGGTGTGTCCTGCACGGGGCCAGGAGTTGGACTTGATTCTGATGGGTCCCTTCCAATACCTCATATTCTATGACTCTATGGTTTTCATTTTAGTGAAGGTCTTAAGGCAAAGGATGGATGTTTCAATTCAGTCTTGATGAAAATAAATCCATCTACAGCTCACCAAAATTCTCATAGGATACCACAGCACTAGCTGTAGTAGCTATCTGCACAAACTGCACCCAAGCTTAAAATTATTATTTCTGTTGGAAAAATTATTTCTGTTCTTGTATGATGACACTTGTATGAACTCGTGATGTTCAGCTGTGGGTAGTGTTCTGGGAAATGCAAATGCTTTTTCCAATTGGCACCTTTTTCACTTCTCTTCATTACCAAAAAAAAAAGGAGCAATTTCAGCAAGGATGTACTCTATCACAACATACATTTTGAAGTGACTCTGCAATGATAAGAAGCTGTCCATTCTCAAAATCTCTATTCCCTACCTATAGGGTTCCCTGTGCTAGCTGGTTAATTTGTACCTACCAAGCTTTTTCTTCAGTAGACAGGAGACTGTACACTTTGTTTTTATGTTGGTCATGGCTGGGATTTTGTAGACTAACATTAATGCTGGTAATTACCAATTCCAATAAAGGAACACAGAAGGAGAGTATCTACACTTCCAATGATTACAGTACTCTTAAGAAAAATATTAATGAACAAAGTGTGAAGATTCACATTCATGAGTGCTTAAAAATGCAAACAGATCCAAGAACACTTGCACATTAAAATTTGGCACAGTGTGAACCTAAAGCATGCAAAAAGTGTATGGTAGCACTGTCTGACTTTAAACACCTATTCTGAACAAACATCTATTAAAAATTCCAAATGTGAGTATAAAAACTAGGCTATAAATTGTTGCACTGTAAATGCAGTACTTTGAAAAAAATATGCCACGTGGAAAACATTTCCAGATGTTTCAAGTTTGCATTTTATAGTAAAAAAAAATAAAGTGAAATAGCAAACTAGTCGTACAATGACATTTCCTGTGGTGGAATGTCTTGCAGGCCATATGTGACTGCATATGGCACCTTAAAAAACAAAACAAAACACTGGTTTACTACAAATTTCATGAAGCAATCCATTTATGGTTTCTATATTCCAAATCTGCTCACGTACTTTGCTCAGAAGGCATTTGAGCCAGCAAGTATATTTCATAAGGAAAGAAGTAAAGGCACTCATGTTTCCAAACATAAAACTCAACCTACTGTAGGAGTGTTTGCATTTCTGAAGGGAAACTAAGCCATCATATTAGTTATCCAAATCTAGTTTCACCTTCTTTCCAGAGCTCAACTGTGCTTCTTGAGAACTACTTGACTTTTCAAAATAAAGGAATTTAAACAAGTACTGAACAGTTCCCATCACTTGAAAAAAGCAAAAGTATTGCATGGAAATTTCTCTCAGCAGAACTGCTTTATGCACAAAAGCCATTAGGTATGGCCACTACAATCACAAGAGGGAGGAAAAAGGATCATAACAACTTAGAAAGTTAATCTAAGTTCATACATATGAGCATCTCAATACTATTGAGAAATCTTTGCAGTTAGCTATACACGATAAGTAAATCTCATGTTCCACCCGATGCTCTCTCCAGAAGACAGTCCAATGCTGTCTGTCGGGTAGTTTTCTAAATAGCCAACATGAAATTAAAAAAATAATTACTGATTTATTCCTCAAAAGGTTTTCACATGCAGAGTCTGCAGTCTGAAAGTGCAGGAAAGTGTACAATCATTTAGCTTTCCAATCTGGAATAGGTAGATAAAGCAGAAAAACCAACATGCGAAGTCACAGCAAGACTCATAAAAGGGAAGAAAAGAGAAAACTAACTTTAGTAGAGTACTGGTCCATGATTTTGTAAATAAAAAGTGTCAAAATATGACTGGTATTATTAACTATTCTGAAATCACTGATGAAAAAAAATCCTGTATTAACTTCTACAATCCAGCGGAACATTAAAAACAAACCTGTCCAGTTAGTTTTGAATGTATACCACAGAAATACAGGTCACCTTCCTCAAAAGAAATACGAAAAGTCCAAACCAACACACAAAAGTTGAAGCAGTGACAGCTTGTGTTCTACTGGGTAAAGTTTAAGCATCTCTTTAGGCACTTCACTGGTTCATTAATGCAATACAAAATAAAGCTATCAATATCAACATTTTGTGCTCTTAAAAATGAGTGAAAAGCAACAGAAAGCAGCACAAAAGTGTGACATTTTTGGCAGCTTATTTCTCCCCTTCCCCAATATTACTGGTTGTCCAAAAATGCTTTGTTTTGGGGATGCTTTGGCATCTCAGTATCAGGTTGTCTTAAGCCGTAAAAGCTAAAACAAAACTGCTAGGCCTCAGACAATAAAGAAATTTGGTTTTAAAATTTCTTTATGGCTATATAAGAAGGACACTTTAGCAGTGGCATGTCAGGGAAAAAAAGCTTGCTTTCTTTTTAAATATTGCACTTTTCTTTTGTTCACTCACACTAATGCATAGAAACTTTTTAAACTTTGAAATTACAATTTCATGCTATGAAAAAGTTAAGGGAAGTAAATTTCTATACATCCAATAAGAAAGAACAGATATGCTAGCCTTCCTTTACTTTCCTTAGTTAAAACATTGATAAAGAAGAGAGTGCAAAAAACCCCACAACCCGATTTTTGGTCAGCCTGCGTATTAATTTTATAGGTGCCAACTAAACAAATTGCATCATGTGATGAGCATGGATATTGTCAGGACAACTGAGGGTGACTGTCGATAAAACAAGATTATGCATGATTGAAACACAGTAAGTGTGACTGAAATGGCAAATCGTGAGGCCTCTTCTCTTGGGAAGGGGCATGGCAAAGCAGATGAATTTTGCAATTCAGTAGCATGCTGTAGGATTTATCAAGATTAATTTCACATTAAAGTGTGCTCGATGTTTGCATCCACATCTGGCATCACCTCCAATTGCTGTAGTAAGACAGTGACTGGCAGCAGTCTCCAGGAGACACAGAAGAATCCAGTGGGCAATTCAATGCAACACAGCCCGTGTATCTCTGTCACGAGTCACGACATGGTGGTACATTCTCAGGACAGGCAGAACTGATCTTCTGCTGGACTCCACTAATCTGAAAAATGATTGCTTGGAAAAAGAAGTCTCTAAGCACTTCACTCCAGTGCTTAAAGAACAAAGCGCTAGGATTGGATATAATAAAAACAGTTTCAGGATCCTGACCACTGCGTGGAAATCCAGCTGGAAACAATGCAGAGTAGTGCTCCTCAGTGTTACTTTTGTTATCATTAGTAATGTTAAGCATCAAGAAAATAAAACACGTCATTGCACATTACAGCCGCCAAGAAGCACGGCTAAACTTTGACACTAGAGAATTGAATAACCTGATGCTACATCACAAACAGCTTCTGGTGTGTATCTATTTCAAAAGGTCTTTACATACTCAGTAAAAACTCCTTTCCTCCTGCCCAGCGAATGCTTCAGGTTAAGTGACGAGTTATGGCACGAAGGGCATACAGAAGTTCGGCTTGCATCCGAGCTTCCATTAGAAGCAGATTGACATGAACCTGTTAAAAATTAAATCACCCATTTAGCTCACCTCTGAATGCAACATTTTTTATTCATTTAGGATAAAATTTCCTACCATTAGCAGAGTATTGCTGCAAAAAAACTATGTCCTTTCTCCCTGTACCCTCCTGCAGGACTACAGTTCCTCTTGAGACAGCTGTGTAGTATGTCAATATGGACAACATCTCAAGACTGCAAGGAACTAGCCTCAACTGCTGCTTTAAACAATCTTCCATCTGAGAAGTCCCAATAAAACGTTTTTTTTATCCTAATGGCATGAGTTCTTTCTGAATCACATTTTATTTGCTTTACTACCACCTGTGACCATTATAATAGCAGCACAGAATAATGAACAGTTTCCATGCCAGATAGGCTAGCAGGCACACAAGCACTGAACCCTTGTCAGGAAGCATTTCCTGTGGATATCTGAAGGCATGTTGACATTTTTATTGCTGAAAAACACCACGAAGATTATATACATATATATACATATATATATATAAGTTCAAGTATTTTTTGATCTCTAAATCCCAAATATTGGCATAGTTCACCACTTCCACATTCCCAAGATTATCTACTTTTCTTTTACAGTTGTCCATTCAATTTTATGGAGGAGCCACTCAAAATAATAATAAAAAAATAAAAATATTTGCAGCACACTAAGAAGTATTTTTGCAAACCTGGTATCTAACACTCAATGAATTAATCTCATTTGGTGTTCTCTGATTTAAACCAGTTCATTTGACAGATGCTGCCACCTTTAGGTGTCCCCATATTTTCATTTTTAAACAGCACGGGGGTCTCTGTGAAGCCACTTTGGCTCTGAAATACACACCTTCTCCGAGTGCTTGAACTGACGCCAGTAACTATCGTACATGCGCTTGGTAGTTCTCTCTGGGTAGCAGGTCACTGTCTTTATGTAAACCTTCAGGCTGCGTTCAAGTAGCTGATTAACTTCTCCATAGTCATAGTCATCATACCTAAAAATAACACACGCAACCATTCTGTTTGATATGTCTTTAAAAGTGTTGTCTTTTGTAGCACTATGTCCTTAAGCCTGGGAATTGAAGCATTTATTGCACCTTACAGAAACCACCTGCTAACATCTGAAAGGCTTAGTAGGGTCATAGAATTGTTAAAGTTGGAAAAGACCTTTAAGATCCTCAAGTCCAACAAGCAGTTCACCCAGCACCACCACCATGTTCACCACTAAACCATGTCCTCAAGTGCCATAAACATACTTTTTTGTGTTTGTTTGAACACTTCCAGTGATGCTAATTCAACCACTTCCCTGGGTAGTCTGTTCCAATACTTTACAAACCTTTCTATGAAGAAATTTTCTCTAATATCCAGTCTAAACCTCCCTGGTGCAACTTGAGGCCATCTGCTCTCATCCTGTAACTTGCTACCTGGGAGAAGAGACCGACACCCACCTGGCTACAATCTCCTTTCAGGTAGTTGTAGAGAGCAAGAAGGTTCCCCCTGAGCCTCCAGATCGAACACCTCCAGCTCCCTCAGCCACTCCTCATAGGACTTGTTCTTCAGACCTTTTCCCAGCTCCTTTGCCCTTCTCTGGACATGCTCCAGCGCCTCAGTGTCTTGGAGTGAGGGGCCCAAAACTGAACACAGGATTCGAGGTGTGGCCTCACCAGTGCTGAGTACAGGGGGGGACAATCCCTGCCCTGACCCAGCTGCCACACTATTGCTGATACAGGACAGGATGTCATTGGCCTTCTTGTCCACCTGGGCACACTGCTGGCTCATGTTCAGCTGCTGTTGACCAGTACCTCAAGGTCCTTTCCCACCAGACAGCTTCCAGCCACTCTGTCCCAAGCCTGTGGTGGTGCATGGGGTTGCTGAGACTCAAGTGCAGGACCCGGTATTTGGCCTTGTTGAACTTCATACAACTGGCCTTGGCCCATTGATCCAGCCTGTCCAGATCCCTCTGCAGAGCCTTCTGCCCTCCAGCAGATCAACACTCCTGCCCAGCTTGGTGTTGTTTGTAAACCTGCTTTGGGATGTTGTCTTTCTTGAACAAAGGATACAGGCTGGCTTCAGAGAAGACATTTCTGTAATAATTTCTATCCTGACTCATAATTGTTTTCTGCACTGGAAGAAAAAGTTATACTGATATGCCAGCAAAACCCCTCTAACTTCTAGAATGACGTATTGCCTTCACTTTAAGCACCCAGAGTCTAAAATCATGCTTTTCACATGGTTCATTTTTCTGTTTACATAGTTTTAAAATGTACACCAAAGCCAAGGGATTTTTGTCCATACCTGATTCCATACATACAGTGGACATAGTTAAATAAAGCTCTTCTTAATGTAGTTGTATCAACATCTTCATGTGTTGCCATAGTGTTATATGTGAGGTTATATACCATCCGAAACTTCTCATCCAGAAGATGCCCAATATCAGAATAAAGCCTGTTTACAAGGGAAAAGCCATGATTTTCCCAAGTATAGTCCTGCAGGAAGAGAAGGAAATATATAAATGTACAAATGAAGCGAACTCTCTATCTGATCCTCTCTATGGCTGAACAGTTTTTGTTGTCTGATATAACTTTATTCTTTTAGAAAAGTTTGCATTTTGAATTATTTATCCACATCACCTGTGCCATTCCTCCAGACTTCTTGGCAATGAATATCATATCAGGACATCTCACCTTCAGCTGGATATCATTAGCCTACAGTAGAAAAAGCCCCAAGCTTCTCCTGAAGCGCTGAGGGGATTTTGTTCTGCTTTACCACTCTGACCACTATCATTCTATGTGAGATTGGCTTGTAAGTTTAAAAATGTCTTTCTCTTGGAGGCTTTGATGCTTAGCTCTGAGCAAAGACAGAGTATTTACTTCCAGATGGGATGTACAATCATTGGGTAAAGCGTTGAACTGTCCCTGAAAAAAGTGATAAAATCCAGGCTACTTTGGTCTTAGACAAGCACCTGGACTGCAAGGATAAAAGCCTGCCTGCTCCTGTCAGGAATGGGAAATCTTTGCAGCGTGCACAGAACCAGCAGCAGGGAACCACCCTGCTTCAGAGCAGTGTGCAACCACGCTCCACACTGTGGTCACACAGAACATCTTAGTTTGCCCACATCCTTGGCAAGTGCTCAGTCATTCAATCCCTGATGGCAACTTTGATTCATACTAACAATGAAAATACAAAAGAAGTGCCCAAGTTTAAACACATTCTGCTATGTATAGAATACCTTTTTCTGTTACTAAATTTAAACCTACAGAGATAAAGGCTCTTGTTGTTTGATCTTGTTGCTCCTAAAGTAGTTAAGCAGAATGTTTTATTTAGAGGCACTGACTTTGTCTTATTCTTTTTGGCAGTAACAACCTACTTTAGGCTCATATAAAGACCACAGAGTAAATTATCCAGATCAGCAAAGACTGCTATATAGCTAAATACATTTCCTGAGAGTGATTGTGTATTCTTTATTTTACAGTCTTAGATACATCTGCTGACCATGAAGTTTTTCTGCACTCACTGTTGTTTTAATTGAAGTTTCCGATTTGGTTTAAGTTTTCTTCCATTGCTTTCAATTTATTACTAGACTGCTCATTAATGTACTCTATAAGATAGAACAGAATGACCTCAAATGTCCCTCCTGTTACATATATNATTCTGGTCACAGAAAAAGATGCCAATATATAAGACAATGTATAGGTAAAATGTATATGTTGTTCTTTCAACAGTGCTGAAAAAAATGTATTAAAATATAGCAAAAGCTCCAGTAATAATTTTTAGGAACTCCTTTTCTTTCCCAACATTCGAACTCCAGTGACTTGGTGCACATATGAGAGCAATACTCACCAAATTGTTCTCACAGACCTGTATGTATCCAGGTATTGATAACCACTGGACAGAGAATACTTAATACAATGACAGGAAAAAAGAGTTCCTTCAGTGGATTTTTTTTTCTACAACATCTGGAGGGATGGGAAAGAAATTTTTTCTTTTCTACCTTTCACTTTTATTCCAGATGTAGCAATATGCTTTACAGTTTATAAACATTAATACTGGTAGTAACTGAAGTAAGACAGAAGGCCAAGTATTACCTTGTCTGGGATTTACAAATAATAAGACTCCATCTGAGGGAGATTTATGAAAGCCTGTGAGTTATTTAAAGGACCAGGACGAGAAAAGGAGCATGCAAAAAACATGCCCCACTACAGCCACTTTATGCTACTTGCCCTGTAGTGAGATATACAAACATTTTTCGAGTGAATGTGCTTTAAAGAGATGGTACCTGAGCTCTGAATGTTGGCAGATGGTCTTCTCCTCGCCTTGCAAAGTCTTTGTACCCAAACCCAGGGTCTTCAATATAACGGGAGACATCTGTAGAAACTATTTCATCATCAAATGCTGTGAATAAAACAGCAAAACGCTTTGCTTTAGGCAAGCACGAGTTAGTGCCAACTTCCAAATATCACTCTACAACAGGACTAGAGGACAAATTTAGAAGTTGTGCAAAGGAGAAGAGTGGCACAAAGTAAAGAAACATTTCAATCCTAATGTGCTTGTATGGGATCCATCACTTTCATTGATCCCTCTAAACGTCAGCCTGTACCAGACATCTAACATACTTCTACAAAAGAGAAAGAGATGGGCTAAACTTCTTTCTGGAGGTCTGCTCTTCTCTCTGTTGACTTCTGAGGGAGGTTAGGTATCTTAAATCAGGAAGATGAATCCCATTAGTAAAGTCATTGTGCTAGGATAAAAAACAGGAAAATGTACTCTTGACAACAGGACTGCTACACTGAGCGGGTATGGTGTCCAGAATTACAACAGCTCTGTTTTATAATCCAGAGTATGAGCAACCAGAAACCAATGCAACACTCCATTTGTAAACATCAGCTGAAGATTATATGAAAGCAAAGAGCTCTACAGTACATCATCAGGGTGAAATTCTGCCAGAAGCTCTAGTAACTAAGCATCTTCAAAGAGCTCCAAAACATATCACTAAGCAAGTGCAGGTTTTCTATCAGGAATCAATCTTTCCCTCTGAATAAACAGGTGGCTTGATTGTGTAACTGCCTGTGCAGAAGTTGACTACTTCATAGCTGACTGCATTTGACCCTGATGTTAAAATTGTGGTTTGCTTCCACATGCATCGACAGAACAGTTGCCATATGTCCACTGTTCGCACCTTGAAAAGTCAGTTAATCTAAGAATTGCAGAAGTGCTTTATCTCCTCTTTGCCTCATTAAACACTCAAAACATAACTGTGTAGGAAGAAGCTTGCACAACATCTGCTATGGTAAATTCTCAGCAAAGAATAAAAACACCTGTATACATACACTCTCTTGACAAGCACTGAATTTCATGGAAGAGTAAAGGCCCAACACAAACAGACTCATCAACTCAAACCAGCAAAAGGCAGAGGAGGAGGAAAGTCAACAAAACTATCAGCAACCTCATCCAAAAAACCCTTCTGTCCTCTTCCTTATACGCCTGAAGTTGCACAGACTCATGGAAGTCCTGATTTGATAATGAAACTGCAATGGGTGTTTATCTGTTCAACTGTTCAACTGTTTATCTGCAATGCTTTCACTGCCTGACCAAAGGGAAACAGAGCAAGAATTTACAGTGTCCCTTTCTAAAAATCCAGCCATGATGTTGCTGGATGTATCTTCCTTCAGAGATTTTGCATGTTCCTAGAGATCCACAAAACAATCTCTCTGCTGATCCGCAATACATTCTTCCTCCCTTTTGTGCTCATTGCACAAAAATACTGACACCTTCAGTTTGGTCTGAAGCTACAGAGATCTAAATTCACTAAGAACAGTGTAGTAAAATGTGAAGCATTTTATGGGTCACTTCTCAAAACGACATAAGCAATCATCTTCAAGTAGACTCTTCTATGAGGAAATAGTTGGAGATTCTGATTATCTTAATCATATTCTGTCTTCTAACACTTTTTTTGCAAAAAAACCACACCTTCTTGTCTATAGACAACAGACTTTGTTGTATGGTTTGTTAGAGATTAAGGCCTCTACAACATCTGAAGAATATGAAAAAGAATGCTTCAGCTCAGAATTTTGAACATTATTTAAGAATAAAAAAATGCCATAAATCTCTATCACAACACAGGCAGTGGAACAGCACAGCAGTATGATCACTCAGAGTGGCAAGTTAGGAATGTCCTTCCAGGTGGGCAGTAAATGGTGAAAAAGTTGACTCCCCTCCCAACGTAATTTTTGAACTAAATGTCCTATCTGAAGGCTACTTAGGAGCGTCACTGAAGTTCTAAGCACTGTAGAATGTAAACCTGTGAAATATTACTGAATATTTACATGAATTAATTATTTTGAATATATAGAGCATTGTCTTGGGGTGACTTTATGATGTATCCCATATCGCCTACTCTATGCCAGAAAAATGAATCTTGTGCCTTTCTGTGCCTTTAAACTGAGCCCAAGAGGGGAGAGAAAGCAAAAAACAGCCAGAGGAACTTTTTCAAAGCATGTCTGTGTTTCAAGGTCACTTTCCTCTCCGTTGTTCTTCTGCTGCGAGGAGTACAGCTGCTGCTGCTGCTGCTGCTGCTGCTGCTGGAGAGGGTGGAGGAAGCACCCTTCTTGCTTTCCAGCCAGCTCTCAGCTCTGTTTCTTCAGAGAAAGACAGAGAGTTGAACTCCTGTGTTTTTCCTGGGACTTGGGTTTCTTCTTCCTCTCTTCTGGCATGTTTGGGACATTAGAACATTGGTCCCCCGCACCAACCCAGCAGAGAGACTACACCCACAGAGGGACTCTAAAATCTTCCAGGTTTTCTCTCCACAGCAAGAGATTTTATTATTTAGCATTATTATTATTTTCCTGTGTGTTTGTTAANACACCAGAACATCAAATCCCCCGCACCAACCCAGCAGAGAGACTACACCCACAGAGGGACTCTAAAATCTTCCAGGTTTTCTCTCCACAGCAAGAGATTTTATTATTTAGCATTATTATTATTTTCCTGTGTGTTTGTTAAATAAATAGTTTTGTATCTTCTTCACTTTCCTCTGAGGAAATATTTCTTTTTTTTCCGAACCTGTAGTGGAGGGGTGAGTGCAACCTGCTTTCTATCAGAGGATATTTTTTTTTCCTCCCTCTGAATTGGTGTCAAACCGGGACGAGCACATACAGAAAAAAAAAATTATTCGCTACTTCTTAAAGAAGCCTACAACCTTTTTTTTTAACACACAAAAGCTAAATTTCAAGTAGTAAAAAGGATGGTGTTATTTCACAATCAAGAAATCTTAAGCAGATGAAGCGACAAGATCACCTAATACACTCCTACTACATGAAGAGCCAGAATAAAGAAACGAACACAAAAAGTTTCAGTCAGTGAACTAGCCTCAAGTATTTTTTCCTACAAAGCACAAACAAAATGCACAAATACCTCCACTAATTACTAGCAGACTCTCCTTCTTCTCCTTTTCAAAGCGAGTTGCCATTTCTTCCTGAGAGGCTTCTTCGTCCTCTTTATCTTCTTGTAGTCTCTTCATCCTTTCCATCAAGGCCTCCAGCTCACTTAAAGAATCTGCAATCTGCAAAAACACCATGACATTCTGCAAAATTATAAGATAGACGACATGTGTCATCTTCGGATTTCATGCTTGACAAACAAGTGTTCTCAAAAACAGACAGCAGCAGCAAACACAAAAACTCAAACCAGAATGCATTCTGTCACATACAGCACAGACAAAGAGCTTTCAGACAGCAAGAATACAGGAGCTGGGAAGTGTTAATGTAACCTATTGCAGTAATTTACTGCAGTAGGATTAACAGGAAAGAGGTGGTGTTTGAATGTGGAAACCATAGTCACTTACATATTCTACCATGTAGATAGCTCAGGAAAATCCATCTGTGTGTCCTACACTGATCAGAAAACAACTTTTAAGATTAAAGTAACTTTTTTCAGTCTATTGGTAATGCAAAGTATGTTTCTGAAGAGATTCAGTGCAACAATGAAATACAGAAACACAATCTGAGATGGCAAATCGGTGCTTTCCTTTTCATTATGTGTGATCAAAATAACCATTATGTTGACCCTTTTCCTGACTTTTGTGAGGAGAGCAGACCACTCTTTTCTAGAAATAGATCAAAGTTTTGGATGCTGTGATCATTCAGATTTTTCATAAGTTAAGTTGTTTGGGTGGGGTTTTTTCCATTTTTTCGAGTCTGTTCTTCTGCCCACAGATATAGTTGTTTTCTAGTATGCTGCTCACTGCTTAAACAGCAGCACTGACTCAGCAGCAACAACCCTCTGCCTACTACAAATGGAAAGTAAGACACTCCATGGTATGAGCTAGCATGTCTTACAGCCCAGAAGTTTAAGACACAGCAATTGACCTGAGTGACACATGTTCACATTCTACTGCTACCTGTAAAAATTATATCTAGCACCTCTGCTCATAGTCCTGATTTTCCATCCAAAGGCAATGAGGCTAATTCATCAGTCAGCATTAATTCAAGGATATGTCTTCAAAAGCATTATAGAGCCCCTTTCAGGAAAAAATGTCCACCGTTAAGTTAATGAACTGGTAATTAAAGTTCTCTGTTGATTTGAGACTGAAACACCCACATGAAGAATTAAGTATATTATTATTATTCATAATAATAATAATAATCTTTTTTTCATTTCACATGTTAGGAATATGGATGCCACCATGCTCCAGTCAATGGTGCACTGTCTGAAGAAACTGGGACTTCAAGCTTTCTGCTGAAAGCAAAGTTTTAGTCTTGCCAAATGGGTTATGAGATTAACTATCAAAATCACATTGCTCTGACCACCATTCACAGTTACAATCTGGTTTTCAATAGATTGCACAGAAAAGTGCCAGAGTGAATGTGAGAATTACCAAACTTAAGCATTCCTGTAAAGTAGACAAAAACTTGCAAACTACCCTGAAATTTAAATAGGAAAGAATGGAAGAAAGTTTTCTAATGCAAAACAGAGGCAAGCAAAAGAATTTTCTTGCAACACTAACCCCAAAGTTGCTACTTGTGAGGGATGCATTTTCTATGTTGTTGTCATTGGCAAGATCACAGACACAGAAGTTGTTGACTGCTATAAGTCTGACTCCATTAGATGTATCCGGATCTCTCTCTGGATTAATACCACTACCAAATACAAAACTTGCCAAGGCATGATAATGTGCCAACAGGACAACAGCATGCACCAGTTCAGGAAGAGACCAATTATTTTCCCCAGTCTTGACAAGTTTCTGAAATGAGAATAAAAAAAGTGTAAATGCAAAATTTCCTTTGGCTGCAGCTTTTCTATAAAACACTATGCATTTTAAAAAAAGATCAATTCCTTTCTTCCAGTAATACCATATTCCTCTTGCACACAAACTCACTGGATAAAAAAAGAGACACCTAATAGATTGCCTCTTTTCTTTTGGGGCTATTTTAGTCAATGCTATTCCTAAAAAGAAAATTTCATTGGCTTTGTCACACAGGGGAATTTATTAGCTTGTTCAGTGCATTAGTACTTCCCTGAATTTTTTAACTTGGGGTAATGACGCCTAATTGGACATCTGCATAGTTCTTGGCGGTCCTTTTTACCAGACATTTATTGCTATTTACATGGCATGACTGAAGAGGTACCTGAATGTGCTCTTTTGTGATTAGCCAGGGCCGGTGTGCAAGGAGTTTGTTTATTTCGTTCAGATTTTTCAGTCTTTGCGGAATGTATTCCAAACCATTCAACCACTCTGCAATCCCACCAGTCTTCAGAAACTCATCAACGTGCATATTTATTAGGTAGGAACACTGATGTCTGGCAGCAGCCTGGAATAATTAAACACAGAGGGAAAAGTGCAGCACATTAGCATATAATATGATTTTGCTGTGGGTGGAAGACAGGTTACTAACACAAAACAATGTTATAAGTACACTTTCATTCCAAAGGGCCTTGTACTATATTGCAATGCATTTCTACACAGTATGGAGGATTCTCCAATAAAAATCCATTCGACTACTCTGAATTGCAGAATATAATTTAAGTTGGAAAAGAATACTAGAGGTTGGCTTAGATCAGGTTGCTTGGAGCCTTGGCAAGACAAGGTTTCCAGCCCTAGAGATCACAGAACCTCTCTTGGTCCCTACTGCAATGTCTCAACATTCTCATGGTGAAAACTGTTTTCCTAGTGTCTACCTGGAATTTGCTATGACTCAAGTAAGATGAGATGCAGTCTCATCTTACTGCTGCACAGTGATGTGGGCATGTGAGAAGTGTATCGCTGTGGGAAACGGGGAATAAGGTACATTGCCAATTCTCCTTTCTCACTGAAAACCTTCCAGCTAGGCATGCTTTATTATGACAAAAATGTACTACAAAAATTCACCCTTGTCAAAGTATCACACTAACCTTTCCTTTCTAAAGTCTTCCATTTTTCTTTTTTTAAATACAGAAGTCAAGGTTGCAGAAGATACACAGGCTGCTGGTACATACCATTATAGCAATGTAGTGCCTATAGGGCAAAGGAAGGGGCCCATCCATGCGCAGCATATAGAACTGGCTGCGGAGGAAAGACTCCAGGTACTGAGTATGGATACTCATGACCTGGGTGATGTTGTCCAGGCGACCAGACGTAGAATATTCTTCCACAAGAAGATTAGTACGTTCATCCAAACCATTTGCTTGCATAACCTTCAAAATAAGTTGGACACATTTTAGAAGAGAAAGAGATGTTCTTTAGCTAAAGTCTTGGAAAGCTAAAGTCGCAGACAGTTAAAGTCAAACCTGCACAGAGAGCTGGAAGTAAGTAAAAGTTAAATGGAAAGTAAACTCTTCATGGAAGACAGCCTGTATAGACACACACCACCCGAGCATTCAGCTCTAAAACCATTTTCAAAATTAATGGAGAGGAACTGGGTTATGTAACCAAATTATAGAAACAGCCTCGCAATCTACCCCTTCTGTGCTTGTATAATTGAAGAGGAGATCAAATGCTCATTTGTCCGTAACATTCAAGTATTATTTAAAATAGGAATTTAATGCTTTCTTTAAACAAAAGCTGTTCTTTAATTATTCCAGCCAATCCGAACCTTGGGCATAAGATGAAATGAAACAGCACAAGAGTAAGTAGCTCTTGCATTGCAAGCCCTGACACAGTATTACGGCTATTACTCAGTGTTTATCACCAAGAACAGCCATTCTCAACATGTTCCCCACTGAAGTTACAAGCACAAGACTAGAGTACCCAGTATTTATTCTGACACTGCAGAGTAATAAACCAGCCAGCTGACTTCTGCAAACGCCATGAAATGAGAACACATTTTAGCTGGCTTACTGCACATGAAGCTAGAAAGTGCCTATAACCAAGAATATACAATGCTTTCACTGAAATATTCTATTTAAAATATGTTTTTCCTCTTTATGTTGGGATGATGAGTTCTATTTTTCTATCAGATCTTATAGAGAAGTTACATATAAAGAAATGCAAGCAACATAGTACATTTTCACTTCTCACCACAGTACTGACCTGTTTTAATTTGTGGGTCCAGAAAGAAAGGGAACAGCTACACTGTTAGGCAGCTTCACCATTTTTACATGTGTACTTTCATTATGGAAACTTTTCTGTGTTTTGCACTCAAAATGATGCCTTTTCAGTTTTTCTTAATAATATTTTTACCATCAAAAGTTTAGTCACACATTAGAGATCATTTTACCTCACTTATTACTTTGTATCTCTCGCTCTACTCTGAGGATTCCCCCTTACTCTTCAGCAAGTGTATCTCCCATGTATTTGAGAGATCTTTGTCTCATTTAGTGGTTTCTTGGGAAAATTATACTTTTCAAACATAGGTTTCTAATCTTCCAGCTTGTCAGGAATTTTCCTTGTAACAGTATAAATTATGGATAGAAATTCTGCTGAAAGAATCAAAATATAATCCTGTAGGATTGCACTGTTGCTACACTAGGCATAGCAATATGCCACACTATTATTTCTAAGATTTATCGCTACCTCTATTACTATACTCTTCATTCGGTGCATATATTTCCTCCTGATTTATTATCATCCACAAACATATTTTCTTTTTATTCTGCTTTTAAAGCCTTACAACACTTTAACAGGAACCTTTACAATTAAGTTGTTATTGCTCTGCCTATATACTTTCCATTACAACAATAAAGCAGGCTTTGACACTAGCAGTGTTATTATCAAGATTTGTGAGACACTCAGTGTGTTACTAGCCTTTAACTAAATCCTCCCTGTTTGCTGTATCATTTCAGGACAAGGAACAAGAGAAAAAGGTAGTAATTTGCTTAACAAACCACAGTTGGCATTTCTTTGTTAAAATGAATAGCTGTTTTATCAACACAGCTGGAGGGTCCCTGCTTGTACTGAGCAACCACTGGGATTACTCCTTTATGAGAGCTACTTGCTGATTCCTCCTGCACCCTTGGCTAACACCTGAACCAAGTGTCTCAGCAGTGAAATAAATTCATTAACAATTCTCTCAAAATATGTTACAATTTTATCTACATTTATTTTTCTACTTTTACAATTATTGGCTTTATGAAAAAAATTAGGTCACTACAAATTTTGGCATCTCAATTTCATCTTGTATTTCACATGAAAGGATGTTCTCTCCACACGTTTGACTGGCTGGAACTCATTCTACTCCTCTCCACCCAAGTTTAAAAGACTCTTTTTGACCTCTCTTCCTTTCTGCTTCATTATGTTTTCTTGTTGCCAGCCTTTACACTCTGTTTTTAAATTCAAACCTTGCTAGTGTATAAATGGATAGAGACTTGGAGAACACCAGCTATCTCATCTTTCACAATATCTGTTTGGCCCTTCCGGCATGTGAATTATCTGCCTTTAGCAACTACTTAAAACAAAAGAAAACAAAAGATCCTGGTTTTATAATCGACCACCCCAATAATTAACTGATCAATAAATAAGACTTGGTGAAGACTGAGATCACAGGAGATCACCACCATAGCAAACTTTCTATGTACTGCAGCAAGCTGCAAATCAGGGCTTATGTCGAACATTAAGTCACAGGCAGAAATCTTGAGTCTGAAATCCAACCATACCTTTCAATCACAAATTCTCTCAAGAGCCACAGTTACAGTCTAAGGAGTGGAGGTTATTTGCAGGTTCTCTCAAACTGAAGGTCAGACACTGCTCTGAGAGCTATAGAATCATATTCCTGCAGTGTTGGACAGGCCTCCCCTCAGGTCTGGCATTGTAAGTAATGTGTTTACCCCCTGCCCAAGAAGAGCAGAGCTGTCACTCATGGCTGTCTCCAGAAGTGCTGGTGACTGAAAAGATGTCAAATGGCATCCATCACTTGTGTGCAAGGACAGGGTGGTTCTTACCCACTGGAACCTGCTCCAAAGAAACCATCACTTTTGCTCTCAAGAGAGCTCATCTGGATACCATGGAACAAGCAGGGTCATAGAACTGTCCTTCAGCATTTCTGTTTTAAAAGCTACCACCTGCCTGGCCCAACTAGCTGCAAACTTACTTCGTTCTCTGGTATAAAGGCACTTGGTCCTCTTGTCAGCGGTGGGGAGACTTGTACTCTCTTTTCCTGCAAAACAGTTACATAATTCACTCAGCGTCAGGAATAACACACTAATTCACTTTATCTCACAAGATGAGATCTTCAAGGTCTGGATTCAGTTATCTTCCCAAGGCCACCTGGGTGTTTTGCAGCCCACTGAGAAGGTGATGCCCCATTTAGACCATCTTTACATCCTCTGTACATTGCATGAAGGAATGGCACCAATTTTGACAAGGAACAGCACCAATTTTGGCAAGGGATAAGGCAGGAAAAAACACCAAAAATCTAATCCTGATTGGTTTACAGACCAGCTTGAAGATACACAGACAATAGCAACAAAAGATCTAGCACAATGCTAAAATTAGCCATTTACTGGACTGAATGGAAGTTTGCAAACTGAGGGGAAAAAAGCCACACTCAGGAAATTATAAGCAAGATACTGTTTTTTCATTATCAGCATCTGATGAGATCTTTAGAGTTGCGAAGAGCATAAGCACTTTGTGTGCCAAATACTGGCATGAAAAGCACAGTCCAAGCAAACCAGCATGACCCAATTACAGGCTTGTTCTAGAAACCTGATGAAATGGCCACCTTGCTCACTGCACCAGCCTTGGTGTGCAAACCCAGCTACAAGGCATGAGGATATATATAGTACAGAACAAGCTGATAGCGTAACAAGAGCCAGAGGACTTTTTTGATTTATTAGGGATAAGAAACTGAGCTAAGATAAACTCTGGAGCCTTTTACTGCATGGCTGCTCTCAGCCATGGGGCGAAGGGGACCTGGGGAGGCTGCCTGCCCCTCTGGGTCAGCAGGGGCAGAACCAGTGCTGTCCACATCATTCTTGACCAATGTTGGTCCAATCCTCCCAGAGGTTCCTCCATCTCCATGGGTCATTTATTTCAGTGACTAACCCCTCAGACTGTTAAAAAGTTTTCATAATGTCTAACCTGAATTTCTCTTGCAGTAATTTAAAGCAGTTGCTTCTTGTCTTTTCTTCTGTTCCTCTTTATGGTTATTTTCCACCTATCTGGGTGACTGCACACTTTTCTCAAGTCCCTGACTGCACCACAGCCTTTGTGACTCTTTAATATGTTATCCATAAACAGCAGTATTGGATTTGCATACTAAATATTTCATGCCCCTAACATAAAAGTCTGAGGTTTTCCATAACAAATGACCCTTAAATACCTCTACCAAGGGGCTTAAGCTTAACCACCATGTGCATGTTTAAACAGCAGTGCCAGTCCCAGAATGAATGTGCCACTGATTTCCACACAGGAAAATTAAGCCACTGGAGCTGCGTAACTATTGTCCTGATCCTTGAAAACATCCTGTCCTTTCTAAATTAGATTAAGAAATAACATGCAAAAATCAGCAGTGATTATTCAGGAAAGATGTTCCAAAGCAAACTCTCACAGGACAATTGTATTTGTGACTTTGGAACAATTAGCTGCTAAAAGATGCAGAAATAAGCTGGATCAACTGAGTGAAGCCTTGCAGCCAGGAGACAACTTACTGCATCTGCTGCCTGCTGTCACAGCCAGAAAAATCCTGTAAAAGTATGTATAAAAAGTACTCAATCTAAAGTAAGAAGAAAGAGTGTAGAGATACCAGGTATCTGCACACACAACCCCTTCCTCACAGTTACACAAGGCACCAGAAGTTAGACAGGCACCAGAAGAAGACATCTTCTGCCTTCAAATACACCATCTTACCAGCAGCCGGTCACTTCTGCCAACATTAAAAAAAAGAAATGCTTCCCAAGATTGCTACTAACGTTGCATTCTACTTGTTTTATGAAAGTAGAAATTAGAGTTTAAAAGCTTCATTTCATACTGAATAATCTGGAGGAAGCAGCTTGTGTGAGTGACACAACTTGGATAGCTGCACCCTGTCAGCTCTCGCTGGAGCACAGGACTAAACCAGAGCTGAGCCATCAGCTCTGAGTTCTCCATCTTGCTCTCTGATCTGTACCTTCTTCAGGCTCTGCAAAGCTGGTCCTTGAGGCCATACCAAGGCAAAAACTCCATGTTAATTCTAGCAGGATCTGGGCTCCATTCCCCTGTTTTCCCATTCAGTGTGACTGCTATTACTCCTCTGACCCTGCAGACAAGCTACTGTTGAGAAGGAAAGGAGGAAATGGTACTTGGGTGGATGAATATAGGCAAGTATCAACAATTAATTCCTGTGAATGATGACAGAAAGCCAGGAAGATAGTCAGACATGAAAAATGTGTGTTAAATCTATTACAAAAAGAACAAACCCAGGTCCTTTTGGGTGGTGGCAGTTTTAACAAACACAAGCCTGGGGGAAAAAAAAAAAAAGACAAAAAAACCAAAACAAGAACAAAAACTCAAAAGCCCAAACATGATCGTTCAATTTCTTGAGTCTTATCAGTGCACACTTCCAGGGAGCTGTGTTCTTTTGGTGTTAGAACTGCATACTCTTCCCTTCCATCAACACAAAAGATTATTTTGCCTTCATGCCAAAGCTTTTATTTTATTAAAACTGGTTAAAACAAGCTTGTCAGGAGAAAAGCAGCAAACATAATCTGGTTGCACAAGTTCTCAGGATGCTATTAATAAAAACATGGGAAATTTACAAGCATTAAGAAAGATAACTTTGTCTTTGTTGAGCTGCAGATAAGAACCACTGCTTCTGGGCATGCTTTATCTAGAACAGTGATTTAAGGTCTACCCAAGAACCCAAATATAAAAAACCGTGTATGGAAATTAGAAAGCAACACTGCAAATATATAGTCCTTTATGGCAAAAGTTCTTGCAAAGCTTCTTGTTTTTCAAGAAAGTGGTTTTGTTTTCCTGTTCAAGTAGCCTTTGTAGGTTACACTAGCTATCACTAAGTCAGCCCAGGTCCCAAGTATCTTATTTGAAATTGGATTCTTATATGAAGTGGCTGAAGCAAGAAAGAGGTTGCTCAGCAACTAAAATGCTGTATGCACATATAGCAGCCACTTTCTGCATCACATTCCTCCAAAAACACATTGCTGGAGTACAAATAAGTATCCTAAAAGGTTTGCAACCAATTCCATTTACATTAAGACTAGTGCCTTTCCGAGGGCTCTTTTTTCAGAAGGAAAGAGAGGAGGTAGAGTTTTAAAGCAGAAAAAACTGCACCCAAGCAGGTTACTGAGAGAGGGGCTGCACGCCAGAGACTAAAAGCAGGTTTAGCAGTCACACACTGCGGTGTCACACAGCAGAATGAGACCTCTGCAGAGCATGGGAGAGCTGCTGCAGGAATTCATGAAAAATCAGGCCTACTTAAGCTGTATCTGTGACTTCTTCCTGTCCTCATGCTGCACTTGCAATGGTGTCAGGAGTTTTAACAGTGACAAAGTGGAAGCATTTCCCCTTTGCCTGCCTATAAACTGCAAGAAATATCTTCATCCTTGGGTGAGCTCTGCATAAACCACACAGTGATGAAAGCTGCAACTTGCCATCTCAAGGGTTTATTTTCAGTTGTGGCAGTGACTGCACACCCTCCCTCCAGAGCCAAGATGGGCACTGGGACATGGCACCTGCATCTCAAATAGCTGCCAGGCTGCTGTGGCATAGCAAGGGATGCCAGAGCCACTTGGTTGGTGATGCAGCCATGAAGTCCAAGTGGGAGCAAGCCCAAGCCCAGCTGGCATTGGGACAAGCACAGTGGCTTTCCTCCTGGAGCCTAAAGCAAAAGAAATAACCCTTCTTCCTCTTCCCTATCGCATGAATCACTCTGTCCTCGGGCTTTAAAGAAACGGCTATTTTTAGCAAGGTGTAAAAGGAGGAAGTTTTATTTGAGAACGGAGGTACTGGCTGGCAAGGCTGATCAAACAGCTGGTTTAGGAAGCACTTATGAATACCTATGAATGCAGAAAACATGGGCAAGAAGCAAGTGGCTGCACTGTGGCAGGGGCATAGGCATTTGTCACACACATGGCACATAAAAACTAACTCATCCTGAACTCAACATCAAGGTGGTCATGCTTCTGGGAGAAAAAAAAAATCAATGGGAAGAAACAGTTTGCACCTCAAGATGGACTTTTGTGAGCTGTGGCAATGCTGCCACTTGTGTCCCTGCCAACTCTCAGGGCAGTGCAAGCAGCTGGGAAACACTTGTGAAGGGGCTCAGAGCCTCCAGTTTGACAAAACCTACCACCTCTATAAAGACATCAAGATATTAAACAGCACCAGATCAAACATAAACCCTAAAGGCATCACAAAATTAGCTCTTCCTGAGGAACAAACTCCTAAAAAAGCAGGAATGTTTTTTGGGGGAAGGTAATGAGTATGTATTATTTATGACACCTTTTCTTATATTATAATTCATGTAGCACTTGTAAGGATCTTTGTTATTTAAATTCAGTGCTCTATCTCTTTATAATACACATGGTCATCTGCAGCAATAATCTGAGTCAAGTCTGTAACTGAGACACCTGGGTGGAGAGCTAGGTTTAGGGCTCCCTGTCTGGGGACTGAATCTCCCAAAAGGGATCTGTTTTTCCCAGTTTCACCTTTATCTTACAGTTCTTCAAACTCAAAATACACCATTTCAATCTCACAGACATAATACTGCAGAGCCCACTTTTGGCTTTCAGTCTGACAGACACAAATGCCTTGTGTTTGTTTCACACAGTACACGCAGCATTATTTGCTACTGCTGTTGCTTAAAACTCTACTTGCAAACTGGTTTCTCCTACTCCCACTGTCGCTCACTGAACACATTTTCACTTTCAGTTGTTAGATCCTGAGCAGGGTTTACCTTCACTGGCTTAGATCACAGTCAAATGCTCCAGGTTTCAGTAAATTCTAACACAATTTTACAGTCATACTGGACCATCTTCTCATTCCATCCTCATTGAAGACAGGAGAAAGCATTAAAAAAACCCAAAGTTGTCTGAACACTGGTTTTGTCTTAGCTTCTGCTTTTATTCAAACCCTTCCTTAGGATGCAGGAGGGATTTTGTTTATTTCTATGCATGCCAAGTTGCATTTTAGTTTTTCCACCTAACTTTGGCAAAGGAAGAACAGTTTAGAAATGTTTAGGCAGAAGAAATGCTTTTTAGGTGGAAGCTTTAATACTTTTAATATATTTACAGAGGATTAATATAATAGTTAAAGCTACACATAGTCTTGCTGACTAAAAGGAAAACTAATCACAGTTTACCTGTCTTCACATGTCAGTACTTCTGGGAGGCTCTGATTGACAAGAACAAAAACGTATTTCATCAAAGCTGTGAAATTTTTACATTTATTGACAAACATTTATTGATGCATTTTTAAAGAAAAAAAAAATCTGTTTCTGGCATCTAATGTAATAAAATTGGGAGCTTTGTAGCTTTGGAATATATCTGCAGTTCATGTCAAATGAACTTTGCATTGCAACTTCAAAAATTTGGATACACGTTTGAAGAGTAAACTTTGGTATCCTTTTATTCAAAACAATTACTGTTGAGAAAGAAAAGCTGAAAAAACGAAACTGTAAAGAAGAATAATTTGAAAGATGCATAACACTTTATCTGATGACAATACAGAACTCATCTTTATGACTGATCCATTTCTGTAATTAAACCCTGGACGTATCTCCAGAAGCAATAAGAGAGATGTTCAGAACAAACAATGTCAAAATGTTAAGAGTTCACAAAGTGTAAGTCCTAGCCTACAGTCATTTGTTAGGGGTATTTCAAGTGATTTTGCAACAGTTTCTTCCTCTTAACAGCCTGTACAACTCCAAAAATGCAAACTAAGCTGTAAAGATGAAAATTAGCAGAGGAAGTCAAACACCAGGAAATCTTTTTTTATGGAAGAGCATTTCAAAACACTTAAAACAGTCACTTTTAACATTAAGAGTTTAGCATCTTTGTGCCTCACAGCTGATGAAGTGATGCAAAGAGCTGGGAAGAGAGCCAGTGTAGTACAATTGATGGGGAGCTTTTGCTTTGGTAACAGGTTACAGCCCTTTTGGATTTCACACAATAAGAGGAAGCCTATCCCAAGTTCCCATCCCTCCACCAGCTATTAAGAACACAATCCTCACTAATTAGAAACCAAAGGGCAGCAATTTCTACCCAACCCAAGACAGATGGCCAGGCAGCAGAAGTTTCCACAGGAGTTCCTCGATCTTTGAAAAATGTCTGCTACACTTGGACCTACAGAGGAAAAACTCAGAAGTGAACATGAAGTGACTGGCAGAAAAGCCTATCGCCTTTTTCATAAGGAAAGCCTACATCTGCATCCTCATTACTGCCACTGTTTTATCGCTCTCCTTGCCCTGGAGATAATTTCTGTGAGCCAAAACCAACCTTTGGCTGCAACTGGGAGCAGACAGGCAAGGACTGCAAATCAAATTAGAGTAACAAATGTGCTGAAAAACACTTCTTTATTTAAGAAACTCAACTGACCAAACACAGACACTCAAATCAGAGTTAGCCAGCAGGATCCTGGTTACAATTGAAAAAGAAAGGTGATGTTTAACTCAGGATGAGACCAATGGTGCCATGGAAAGGCCTGAATGTCGTCCATAGACTAACAGGAATCCATGGCTAACCAGGTAGTGGTCTGGAGCTGGGCAAGACACATACCATCAGCAGAAAACCAATTGTCTTCTAGTCTACTTCAGCCCTCAAAAACCAAAAATAAAAAAACCTACACAAACCAACACAGAAAAAGAAAAAAAAAGGGACAATGCTTCCCGCATCTGTCCATGGAGAACTTCACCTCCTTCTCTCCCTGCACACCCACAAGTAACACTGGAGCTTGTGTGCTCTTCAAGAAACCCTCGGGACAGAAGATCTCGTGAGTGAGTGTCTACATGACTCAATATACTACAAGCACGGCAGAAGAACATTTTCTCTTTTTTCAACAGCATCACATATTAAGAGCAAAAGTTAACAGTGGAAAACTTCAGTGGTTTGAGCTGGGACTTGTTTTAGCTGTACCTTGGCTCTCTTCCACCTTCAGGTTTAGTCCAAATCTGACATAAACTAGACAGACCAATATCATCCAGTTTGGAGAACACAGCCTTTAGCCATTAAATTGGCACAACTGCACTGAGTTAATCTGCCTCCTCATCAGCCAGGATAACAGCACTGTGTGTTAATGAAGAACCTCTGAAGCAGCACAGCATGTCCTTTAATCCACTGCCTCCCATGCAGAGGGCTGCCTCGTTGTGCCTGAGCACAGCCCATCTAACCAAGCCTGGTTTCGCTCTGCCAGCAGGGTCCCATGTGCTCAAGAGGCTGCAGGCTCAGTGTGGGTAAGGGCAGCAGCCGTGGTCACGTCTGTGGTCTCCATCCTCCTACGGAGAGACTGTATCAACTTCCCCAGGGGATCTGTGCAGCAAACCACTGCCAACAGGTAGAACAAACGTTTGCTAGAAAGTGCAGATAGAACAGAAGTTGCTTTGACAGGCCTGAATTAATACCTAAATTAACTACTGAAAGCGCAGCCTCTTTTCAATACAGTAATTGAATGGTTAAATACTTCAATTCATAAATGCACACACATTTGATTTATTGGGCATACTGCCAATCGGAGAGGCCTAACTGGTGGAGATTAAAAAACAAAAAGAGAGAAAGACCCCTAGGGTTATGCAAATCCATCATGCATCTCTGGCAGAACTGTCTCCCAAGAATGCTCCACTGAATTTTTAATAGAAGTATTGTCTGAAAATACATGCTTTGTAAGCAAACAAAATAGAGTGGTATTCATCCATACTGTAAATGCCTAATGGCATCCTCCTACTGTTAAGAAAGTGGCCTAGGGTGTGGGTTTTTTTGGTTTTGTTCTTGGGGGTTTTTTTAAAGTATTTCAAAGATGCAAAATGTTTGAAATAATAAATTAATGTAAGTACAAAGTAAAATACTCCAAACATTTTTTAAAGAAAGCCTTGAATGGACTGGATTGCAATTCATGCTAGAAAATCCTCCAATGCTGCAGTGTTCCAGCAGAGATCATCATCACCAAGGGTTTATAGGAAAGAAGATGCCTTTAACTGCAGGTTACTATAAAAGCAGACTGCGAGAATTTTTAACCAGGGACTGGCATCAAGGCTGCATTCTCTCGTCTTTCCTCTTTGGTACTGCCATTGCATTCATTATGAAAAAGAGTAGAGAGAGAGACATTTCAGGCACAGTGTCCCTTAAAATGTCAAGATCTTAATTTTTACCAAGGTAATACTTTTAAGGTTATGTCTGCACTGCAGTTGCTAGTACAACTGCTGCTCTTCTACAAATATTTAAAGCTAGCTTTAAACAAGTCCTTGGCTTCAGTGGTTTTGAAGAAGTCCTTGATTAACAGTTCCTAAGTCAGGCAGGCACATGAAGCTCAGCTGCACAACTGGCTTGAGCAACCAGACAAATGTTAAGTCAGCCACTGCTGAGTTTTCAGTTGAAATGGTGAAGCTTGACAGCTTGGAGTGAACAGTACCATGAAGAGATCTGCTCTCTATGGAGTCTTACCTCTGCATTTTATTGGAAAAATAAAATAAAAAAAAAAAAACCAATATCCTCCTCTGATTACTATCTCCAGTCCCCCCACAGCTGCAGGAGAGGAAGCTGGGCTCTGACCTCTGCACCAGCTCACTAAAATTGTTTCCTTACCAGCTTCAACTACCAGCATGATAGGCTATCAAAAGCAATAAGGCTGCATTGGTGTCCTGGCCACACAAGCTATTTTGCTGGCTGATGTATTAGTCAATCTGTGTTTCTGACTAATGTCAAACACTACATAGAGTCACAGAGTATTTTGAGTTGGAAGGGACCCACAAGGATCATCGAGTCCAGCTCTTAAGTGAATAACCTCTACGTGTTTGCTAACTACCAAACACTGAAAAGTCTTCATTAGCAGAGTCTGGAAATCCACTACAGACTTTAACTGAAGAAGGCAAGTTTGAGGACCTTTCCAATGTGAAAAGCTGTTTGACTTGTAGCTATGAGATCACAGATCATACAGTCCTGCTTCTCAGGCACTTCCACTACTATTCACCATGCAATATCGCTGTATTGTCCCTTTTTTCTCTCTCTTCTTGAAACTGTTCTCCTAAAATTCAGGAGGAGATGCACTCTGCCTGCTTCCCTGATCAGCCATTGAACCAGGACACTTAAGTGGAAAGTTTGAATTTTATCAGAAGAGCAGCAAATCTGCTGCAGAGGTGCATTTCATTCTTTGGAGCATATCATAGATGCTTTTTTGTTGCATTTCAAACAGAAGCCCCACACTCCAGAAATAAACTTAGTATGTGTCTCAGCCAACACTTCCTTTCATAAGTCTGTGTCCTTGTAATGTTTTCAGCTCAATAAAAGCTTCTAGGACACTATTTGCTTAGTAGTAGATGCAGGTACAGAAATGTTCCCAAGCACCCTTCACTTACCAGCTACTATATAAAACCAAATTCTCTTCTAAGACATAAAAAGGTCAAGCAAATAGCACAAGCATGGGTTTTCAAACTGCTTTTCCCACACATTTTATGTACAAAATGATCACAGCAGTTATTTTAAATCTGTGTGTAGGAACTATCTTAAGTGTCACAGAACTAACTTGCCAAAATTCAGAAAACCAAATCCTTTCAAGCAGATTAAAGAGGGAAATGTGCTCCACTCAGTACTGAAGCTCCCCCAGCTAGTTTTCTGCCATCTTTTTCACATAGGATTGTGAAACACAGTAGCTTGACTCTTGAAAAGCAACTCTGAACTGCTGAGCTTGCTGTCACAAGCATGTCAAGAAATTTTAATTGATTGCCTCTTGGCTGTCACTGTCCATGTGTAGTGTGCTTTTACCACCTCCAATAAAAGGATTAGGAACCAACCAGCAGGTGACAAGCTCAAGCAGAGGTACTTAACCTTTTCCACAATGTGCAACTAAGCTGTGAAAATCCTCGCTGGAAGATGCTGCGGACACCTGAAGTCAGCATGTATTTAAAAGTGAACTGTTCGAGTTCATGGAAGAGAATTACAGGAACATTTATTACATATGGAGAAATCACCTCTGGCTCACAAAGTTTTCATGTTGCAAATACTTGAGAGATTGGGAGAAAGTGATATAGGAGTGTCATGACAAACTGTTGCATTTTGTGTCCTCTTCCTTCAAAATCTTCCCTTGACCACTGTCAGAGACAGGACACTGAGTCCTGGTCTGATCCACTATATCTGCCCTAATGCTGTCATATATTTGCAGCAGATTGGTTCTACTACTTACTCTATAAATCCTATTTAAAAATGGAACTTAATTTCTAAAAGAGATAGGAATTGGCATCTCCCAAACAAGGAGACATTTTAACTAAACTGGGTCATTGTAGAAACAAGCATTGTGCTAATCCAGTCTAGAAGATGCAGCCCATGTTATGGAACTCCTTAATACCTAGGTGAGCACATTCCTACACTGTCTGTTCAACACAGGTGGTATTATCTAAGTTACTTCTGAATCTTTAGTACCTTACACTTCAATTCTTTACTAACACTAGTTTTAGGAAGCAAATGCTATTCTTCCTCTTCTCTGAGTGCACCTCAGAGAGTTCTGAAGTTCTATCAATTTAGATATGAAAAAAAAGTGAAGGAAAAAAACCCCTAAGCATTAAAACACAACGGCAGTATACTTATGAACCATCCCTACTCACCTGACAGCCAGGTGATAGTTGTTTACATAAGATGGTATCTAACTGGAAGAATATAAGCACATATTGGCTATGCTACCTCACCATGAAGAAGTTCAGTTAAGCTATTAACATTAACACTCAAGACAACAACAAAATATTACAACATGAGGCTGACACAAGGTTTCTAATTTATAGCAAACAAAATTTGTGGTTGATGTTCCTTAAATTTTTAAGTTAATTGATAGAAAAGCTTATAAAAGAAAATGAGAAGCCTCCTTGGCACAAATTTCTTGGACAAATGCTCATGTACAATTGATTATCACTGACCATTTTACTACAGTACAAATAATGTAAGGAACGCTGATGCTGTTCCCCTAGCTCTGCCTGGAAAGGGATAGTCCTAGACATCCAAAAGCAGCAATGTCTTCTTGCTTCAAGAGAAACACCTTTTTTTGCCATCTTTCTTTGGGCAATGACTCAAACAGGAAGAATGTGCCAGATGAAAAATAAAATCTCCCTGACTAACACGGTTTACCTGTAGCCTAAAGGTACAATTTCGAAGAGCAAGCGCCTTGCTGTCTAAGCCAGGAGTTTAAGCCCCTTTTGATTAGTTGACTCGTAAGTGTTTTTCAGAGGGAGGTGGCATCTACACCATGCCTCTGAGTTTACTGAAGTCGTCTTACACAGTCTCCTTGAAAGAAGTCCAGAAAAATCTTATAGGTGCTAGGGCCACAGATGGAAAACCATGGGTGAGCCCTTTTGATTCTACACCTGATAGGAAATCCCAAAACGGTCACCAATTAGTGAAAATTATTTCTCCGAGGAGTCTTGTTTGCAAAGGCTGGAGACTGTTTTACAATGAGCTGGGAGCTGACACACTACCTGTTTTACATTTGCTTAGTCTGGGAGAGGTCTGGGCAAGACACAGACAGAGAAAAGGTTTCTTCTCAGTAGCAGACTCACAAGCCACCAACTTGCTGGAAGGACCAGAATAAGAATACTTGCAGTCAGGCAGTTTCTTCCTCTTTCTTCTTCTTCTTTTTTTTTTTTTTTTTTTTTAAAGAACATTTTGCATCTTAAGCTACATCTTACCACAGTGAGTCATTACTGAGATACATCTTCAAAACACCCTGACTTAATGTAGCTGAGCAGCTAGGAGCTGCTGGTAGCAGCTAAGAGCTAAGATACAAATGTATCTTCCTGATGAGGCTTAAAAGAGATGCCGATTTTTCAAAAATAGAGATTCCTAAGTGTTAGAGAAGATTTATTGCATGTAAATATAGAGACTTGTCCAGAAACAGACCAGCTACTCCTGCTGTCTCCAGCCACCCAGCCCAGCAGATTTACAGAACTTCAGATATACCTT
>WEIV01003903.1:242304-253019 GCA_013390005.1 Calyptomena viridis
CCTACCATCTACCCAGATTACACTCTTACTAAGAGGGCTTTTGCTATAGTTTGGTGAATTCATGACTCTAGAAATAAAGCACCAGCAAGTACTACAGAAATAATAAATACAGAAAATATAGAATACAGAAATAATAAACCCACTTATTTTATACCCTGCCTGAATAAAGACTTCAGTAGCTATGGAAGAGTGCCTGATGAGGTTCATGCACTGCCTAATGAGGTTCTCCACTGCACTCCAATGTACTTGCCCTTTCTCCTAATGAAGTCACCAAACCCAAACTGAGACCTTTTCATCAGAGTAAGTTCACAGCCTTTACTTACAACCAGCTTAGGTCTTTACAGACAGAGGTTAGACCATGCAATGAGTATTCCAACTTTTCTGGGAAATAAGAACAGACGCCATAGACCTACCTTCTCAAACAAGACAAATTAATCATGTTGGAAGGCTGAATGCTGCCTCTATGTATTCATGAGGCACAGCTTAACCCAAAGGAGTGTCCCATACAAAACAGCAACAGCACTGGATAGTCAAACTGCTTTTGCTTGTACGGCAAGTTTCTGTTGGATAAATAGGTCAAGTAAATACACCTTTATCTAATACCTTCTGCATAAGTGGCCTAAAGAGCAGGGGCATGGAGGGAGACCTTCCTTCCACCTCCATTCCCCTTTTGCTTTTCAAAGCCATGTGTAAAAGCATGGCTTCACGTGAGTGCAGCCTTCTCTCTTTCCACTTGTCCTCTGCTCAGGTGGAACAAGCACCAAGCTCCATCTCCCCTAAAGAACAACAATGCCCTCAACCTTTAATTATGTTAAGTTGACCTTTTCAACTAACACACCTTTCCTCTTAACTACCTGTGAAGTGCCAGCACAGAAGTGAGACAAGTTTTAAATTCCTGGAATAAAAGTCACTTATTTCAAGGCAGATATACTCGAATGACCCCTGATGTTACTGCCTCATCTAGTAATGCTAAATGTGAAGTATTAATGGAACTGAACATTTTGTTTGGGTTTTCTGGAGGGAACGGAAGATGAAAATACTTTCTGAAGCATTAATATGGCATAAACTAGTTGGGAGTTTTTCTGGTTCCACCTTACTACTGCATTTGTTTAAATGTGGAGACTGCAAAATGTAAAAATATTAAATATGGTGGAGAAACAGAACTAAAAAAACCCACACAAGTAAGAACACAAAAGGCCATGTCTGTTTCCAGTGCAGATGCATTAGAGCCTGTCTTCTGGACTTCAGAGGGAGAAGCTAACCAGTCAGAACAAACTGTCAGCTAATGAACAGCATGCACCTCAAGTGTTCCTCAAGTGTTTTGATGTGTCTCCTACCAGTAGTGACTGCAAGTTTCCACCGCAGGATACTAACAGAGTCATGATTTAGAGTTTTCTAGCAGCACTGGTTTGGAGTGAAAACAGCTGAGTGAAAGAGGACTTAAAACACAGGTGCTCAAACAGCTGCAACTGCACCCAAAGGGCATTTCAATCAGCTTTTGGAGGGAGCAGAACAAGCCAGTTCACAACAGGGAGAGAAAAGTGGTGATTTAGCTTTAAACTTTTATTTATAGTGTGTTCTTGTCACCTTATTACTAATAGTGACAAATTCTGAGCTTCAACATGTTTCTACCTCATATACATGTACTATATAAAGTATGTGCATGGCCACATACACATGGGGCTTCCCTGTAAACAGTTGCCTTAGTTTTCTAACTCTATTACAGTAAGGCAATGAGGGCTCACTGGAATAATCAAATCCTGATGCCAGTTTCCAGAGAGGGTCAAGGTTTGCTCTGTCTGCTGAGTAGCCAGTGGGTATTTGCATGCAGGCAGGCAGAGCTGACTTCAAGACACAAAACATATTGTAGTAGAGCTACATTTCAAGTGTTCTTCCACACTGGATGAGATCCAACTGGTGTCAGGTAGAATATTTAGACAGCATGTAGGCGCTCCATTTCATTAGAGGTCTAATCAAATTTCTAAATGCTAGAACAAATTACTATTTCTACACCTCTAATCAGCAATGAGGGTGCTTTACTGAGAGGAATGTCAATCAACTCAGAGGGAATATTTTTTATTTTTTTAGTTAATAGGCATAATTACTCTCAAACAGATTTAGAACCATATGGCCAAAACCCCTCCAGATACACTTAGACAATAATGTAACTACATTCTCTTCACCACATGCTAAAGCAGGAGATATTAAACATATTTACAAGCACGTGCTATTAAATTAGGTTCAACACTGTTAAGATACCGTCTTATTAAATAGTTTTTAACAGCACAATTCATACAGAGGAGAGAACATATGCTGGCTTTCAATTGTTTTGTTAGTAGCAGCCAGAGCAAATCCAATGCAATCATAAACTGCCCAGAGACAAATAAAAGATGATTTTGAGTAATCAGCTCTGTACTGCCCTAAGAATGGGTTAGACCAAGACAGCTAGTACTTCTTCACTGTCATCTACATATCTCTGTCTTACAGAGATTATGCGGAATTGCTCAGAAGGATGAATTCTTTGAAAATGTTAAGTGAGGAGTCATTCTTGCAATCATTCCTCCCTTCTAAGGAACAATTTAATTGATCCTTTAAAGTGTCAAATGACTCCAAAAGAATTTACAATTCTCTCTAGTTTCATGTCAAAACTAAATTCAAATTTAATATGCTTTAAAACAGATACACAATTACACATTTTGATTTCAAAGTGCAGCAACTGAGACATATCAACCGCATTTATGATTTTATTGCTGTTTCTGAATAGATGAAAACCTGATCTTCAAGCCACCTTTTACTTTTCTTCCTAATGTCTTTTGCACATAGACAGACCCATAACAGAAATAACAGACCCATGGCTCCAAAGAACTCTCCAGAATGCGATTTCTCCCAGCTTTCATACATGTTAACCTAACGTTTGTATACGTTGGAATACTTAAACCACAACCCAAAGGGTGGTCCACACACTAACCACACAATGTTCTTGTGTGATGCAGACTTGCTACTTCCATTCCAGCCTACTCACAACACATGAAGCCAGGAATACTTTATATTCCACTCCATTATTGTTTTTTCCCACCTGATGCCCTGAGGAAAGGGAGTGCAGGTAGCCTCACACCATTACCAAGTTCACTAGCTGGAATCCATTAGAAATCCATTGCTGGTCTAACAAAACAACATGATTACCTTGAGAGAAATATGAGAGTCATTAACAGCAACAACAAAAAAAGGTGTATAATCAAGAGGTTGTGTCTGTTTATTTATCTTACCCTAATTCAGGTAACCAGGGACATTCAGAAAAGATTTAAGATATCTTGCTAGATAAAGAGCACTGACTTCTGTCACTTACCCTGAGCACCATCATCTACACCCTGATCAGCCTCTTCCTAACTTAGGTCACCGACTGTCACAAGGATTATGCCTGAGAAGAAAAAAGCCCATGCTTCAAAACACCTTACTTTCAATTTAAATGAGACATGAGAATGAAAATATTTGAATAAATCAATGGTTGATATGGTCTATGACAAGAACAAAATAGTTTCTCAGCTTCATAAACATGTAATGTTAACTATCATCTACCCCAGTATTTTGCCCCAACTGATAGTTATCTAATGTCTGATATACAAAAGGCATCCTATAATAAAAATCTGGAACTAGTAGTTAAGAGAGACATTTAAAATTAATATACCTTGATCATGGCCTCCCCTATTATCAGTAACCCTAGTCTGCCCAGGGTGGCATACCAAGAACTCCATAAAATGTCTTGAACTGTCATGAATGCATTTCATGGACTGACTGATAGGCAAACAGTCAGGAAAAGAAAACGTGGAGAGTATCCCTACTTCCCTGTAATGGGATTTCACAAGATATTTGACTCATCTGCATCATGTTCCCTATATCTCCTACTTAAAGCACAAAGACTACCAGGCTGGGCTGCAGAGACAACAGTGGGAAGGACCTCTGCATACAAACAGGAACACCTGCAAAGAACAGAAAAATTAAACAGCATAAATTATTTCCATACAGGTTTTTCCAAAGCTGATGAGATGCAATTTCTCATTAACTGAGGTCTCCCTCCTGACAATATAAATTTCTTTTCTACTGAAAATGCCCCATTTCCCCTCAGTCTATCCTGACCCACTTAGACAAAAGCCAATATTCAGCCTGGCCACACAAACTGTGCTTGAGATTCCTCCTTATTCTTCACCCTTGCAAATAGAAATCTGACAATAAAATCTCCAGACCAATTCCCCTAGCTACAAACAGTTAGGGGAGAATTATACCACTATCTTCTCTTGCTCAGATCTCCCAAGCCAGAAAAAAAGATTCAAATAAAGAACTGAGTATTAAAGAACTAAATGATATTAGCAACTCCCTTGCCAATGTGGGAGAGAGGAAAAACCAAGGATGCTTAACGAACCATATTATGTTTTTCAGATTTCAAACACTGCCATTTAAAGAGATGTGAGATTTGAAGCCCTAATTAAGTAATATGCATAAATTTAAAGCAAATGTTCATTGAGTCCACATCTCCAAACCACAGCCTATTTGGCTAATGCAATGCTGCTCCTACCAGCTGAAGTAAGTTTTAGCAGATGACAACCTCCACTCTTGGCTAACCCACTCCCAACATTAAACCTCAAAGTTTCTTTTGAAGAAAATCCTCCTCCCCACTTTCTTTCCTTTCTCACCTCCATCCCCTCCCTGTAATTCAGAGAAGACTGTGTTTGTGCTTTAGTTGTTGGGGTTTTTTTTAAATAAAAGTGACTATTCTAAATGAGCGTGGTTCCTATGAGGCCACCTCTTACAGAGTTTCATTGCAAAACAGCGTCCTTCACCAGAGGTTCATTTCACTCATGCCACTCTCATTACAGGTCTAATGAAAATTTAACAGTTCTGCCATCTCATTTGCAGCCCATAAGGCTAGGAAGATACAAGGAAATTTCTTTACACTAGCTTTTAAGGCAAAAGTCAGAGAACCCAGGAACTCTCAGTACCAGCATACGTGTGCAAAGAGTAATATTGTGCTTTGATTCCACGACACAAAGATAATAATTACACAGAGGGGGGGAGAACAGTTTTTTAAACAAGTTAGATTCTGAGGTGGAACAAATTAGTGAAATACTTGTGAGGATGAAGAAGGAGAGAAATCAGCCAGCTCTGGATTTTCACTGCATTGAGTTCGCAGGAAAGAACACTGTTCTTAGTTGTTTGTTTTTTTTTTTTCAACCAAATCTTTCAAGAAAAACTAAGACTTAATTATGAGTGAGGGGCCTCTTGCTGCCAATTTTAACTGCCCTAAAAAGTTGGGTTTGTTGCTTTTCTTTTATATCTTTACATTTTTGGATCCTGTAAGACCCATCTTCTCCTCCCAGCAGTGTGTGCAGGATTAGTTGGAGGAGTGACCCGAGCTGGTTTCACCATGTTTCACCAGTGCTCCAGGGAACTGCAAGACACAAACACTGAAGGCAGACATGATGTTTTACACAACAGAATGTTGCTAAAATTAGCACCAATGCAAACAGAGTTGGGTTTTCATGACAGACTTTGCAAATGATTTTGAGAACTCCTTCAGGAAAAGGCATATTGGAGATTTAAAGCCATCTAGGCAATCCCTCACAACTACACTGTGAGGACACTATTATTAAGAGGCATCAAACTACAGAAGACATAATTTGATTTTACAAATTAAGATTCTCTGTGACAACCAAACAAAAATGTTTGTTGATCTGATTTCCAAAGTCAAATAGACTATGAACTCGACAAAAAAAAAAAGATGCTGGGAGACCCAGGGTGTTTTCTAAGCAAAGGCATAGCAACTTTGATTTGCCTACACTCAGAATAGATTGAACTAGGTTGACTTCCTTCAAAATAGCTGGGATGTCCTCGAAAGGCCTCTTGATTTCTATAGTGCAAGTAACAGCATCTCCATGCATGTTCATGACTCATGGTGACACATATTTTAGCTTACATGAACTTATGAGACCTGACATTAAACTGCTTTTGGTTCACTTTTGGGCTACTCTTTTACTCACCCACACAGAACAAAAAAAGTGAATGGAAGGGTGTCTCTTATTTTTTTTTCGGATATGACTTCAACTCTCTGAGCCTAGGCTAGTGCTATTGTAAGCACTGCATCATTTAATGACCTTCATACATTTTTCTGTCTTAAAAGTAGGTGCTTTTTTCTGGTTGCAACAGACCCAGAACAAACTCTTCCAGAACCTCACTCCTCTGGACAGTTCGATTTTCCAGCCTAAATGTATTTATGGCCATTTTAAACCCATCTTCTCTTGAGCTAATTTCTCCTCACTGGTTCTTACCATCAGATGTATTTATAGACAAGGACCATATCCTCTCTCAGCTTTTGTTTTTGCTAGACTAAAAAAGCAAACTCTTTTAGTCTCCTTCTGCAAAATCAGTACTCTGTTTCTCCCAACACCCAGCCAGCTCACGTCTGTGCCTGTTTAATTAGGGTCCATCCTTCCCAGCTTCTCTACTCCTCCACACCACAGCCCTGCAGGGTGACAGCAAGCTGCTGGTCCTCCTGCCCCGATATCCTTCTGACTGCTCCTTCCATGGAGCTGCTCTTAGTAAAAGTTAGTAACACACACCCAAACTTGTAACTTCTCACATTTCACATCACTGGATTTCACACCATTTTAACTATGCCAGTGCTCAAGGTATCCCAACTTTCCATGAAATGTCCCCCTCTCCCAGGACCAACATTTATCACTTCTGCCCTGTGGAGGTCTTTTAGGAACAGTCACACTGTCATTGCGATTCAGAGCAGGGTTAAACCAGATTAGTTTCAAGTGATCCTCTGAAAACCCACTGGAATTCTCCTCTCAGCACAGTGACTTCTCCTTTCAGCATGGCCCATCATCATTCCCATTCCCATCAGCTGCCAATCATTGTAATTAACAGGAACAGAGAAACAGACAAAATGGGTCAGACCAAAGGTCCCTGTTGCCCACTAACCTCCCTGCCAGGGGGTAATAGCAGACATGTAACAGCCAGGAAAGCATACAGAAATTATAACTGAGAGGTGTTGCTATTTCATATTTACAGGTCTTGTTCAATTCTTCTGTTATGAATTTGCCCAAATGCTTTTCAAACCCAGTTAAACTTTTTGGTATATAGAACATTTTGTATTAGCAAATCTCAGCATTTAATTCAAGATGGCTTTGCAGTGACGATGCTATTTCAGATATTTAATGAAAGAAGTCTAGTTTTAGTCCATGCAAAGCTTTCAGAAGAGGACACTCTAGCATGTGTCTTATCGACAGAAGATCACTACATTAGTCTTGCGTGACCTACTTTTGGTGGTACCGTGCCATATATAATTTTTTCATATTTGCTTTAGTAGCTTTGTACCATACTAAGACTTGTACTAAAGAAGCAGCTTGGCATGGGAGGATGAGTAGCACTGAAAATTATGCCCATCACATTGATGGGTATTCCCGCTCTCACAGGGTCACCCTGATTGGGTATGTCTATAAAAAACAGCAACAGATCCTAAATTTCATGTATCTTTATGTAGGACTCCAGCACAGAGACTGGCTTAAGCCAGGAGGGTCAGCTAAGCCGAGTTCGTTTCCACCTTGCCAACATGGAAGGATGTTTTTAAACTGCATGCCATCACCCATTTTGCCATTGCCTTTCTATCTCCCACACTGAAATCTAACACAAACCAAATATTTAATCCTGGAACCATGTTTATACTTATTTTCTTTTCTATCCTACCGACCTGTATGTACATGTAAAAGAACCTTTTACTTCACATGCTTTCCAGTTTGCAGCTAAGCTTGAACAGTTGGCAAACCCTCCCTGTTCCTACACTTCCTGATGTATCAGGATTTTTCCATCCCCTGAAGACTTTTTGCTTATTTCTAAAAGCCTTCCTGAAGCAGTTATTTGTCCAAAGAAATACTGAGCTTTTCCTATATGTTCTTTTCTCACTTGCTTGGTCTATTTATTTTATTTGGGCAGGAGAACGATGGGTCTCCATAAGGCTCCAGACCCCCTCCAGGGTTACACTCAGGAGCTCCCCTGCCCAGGGACTCCCCTACATGTTGCATTTTCAAATGGAAGGGCTGGAGCTGTCCTGATTACTGCAACAGCAGCAATTCTCAGCCACCTCTGGAAAATACTTGGGGACAGAACTCGTATGCCATTTTAAGCACTTTTCCCTACAGGTATGCCACAGTTTTGTTCCAAAGCCTGCTCACCAATTGCCCAAACCGGAGCTACTCACCAAATCCAAACCACCTATAACTGGTTGTCTTTTTTGTTGTTTTTTTTTTCCCCTAAATCAAATAATGATGAAGTTGTCATATCTATGACTGTCTAGGCCCTTCTGATTAGCAGCAATTGTTCTGCAAGTAGATCTTGTTATCTAAAGTGTCCTGTGACAATAAACCCAACCAGAAATTATATCCTTTTAATATGAAAAACCTTTTTCATAAGCAAATTTACCCCATGAATCCTCAGATATATTCTTAGTGCTACTCTAACAGAACTTTCCATAATGAAACATAACTGATTAGTTTGAAATTGGCCTGAAACCTAAAGTACTGCATCTAGCATTTCCTGTTTTCTTGCTGAAAGGGAAACTTACCTTTACCCATGAAAATCCAAAAACTTCTAGATTATTTCAAATTTCATTATATGCCACTGAGTATAAAGCCTGCTTTGCTCCTTATAATTCTGACAACAGCACTACCTAAAATAGGAGTGTTCAAGTGGTTTTGAATAAAGACTTAAGACTGAGGAGGGCAGAAGAGATTCAACACATTTGAAGACCAACCATTTTTTCCAGTATGTTATCACACAAGCATTAAAAAACCCCAACACCATCAAAAAAACAGATGAGGCAGCACTTATCTGAAGCTTATTACTCTAAGACTCAGGTCAAATATGCATCTTGCTTCTATTTTCTCATGTTTTCTACTTGCATGCTTGCCAATGAAGTGCAAAAGGCTAAAATTTATAGTGATCTTTATTATATCAACTTTTTAATAATCACAGATGTAGTCAGAAGCTTTGTACTTCTATATTTATTGTTCAGCCTACAACACAGATACAAGGATGTCCCAGTACTACCACTGGAAGCACAGAACACCTATGTTTCAAGAGGGTTGTACAGGCTGTCACTCAGTTTCTTTATTCTTTCCGCAGTTTCGCAATGAGAGTGGCTGAAATGACCACAGACAAAGCAGGACAGCACTGAGCTGCCTTCCTCAACAGACCCAGATGGGTACCTAGGTACCATCCCCAAATTACCTAAAATAAAATAACTAAATAACTAAAAAAATGCATATTCAGCAAGTTTCCTGTTACCGGAAAAGTACCATCTAGCCCTGTCCCCCCCTCTCACCCCCTACTGATATTAAAGAGTTATATGAAAAAAAGTCTTACCCAGTAGGATGGGACTATGGCTTCAAAAAAATTCAACAATTTAATTTTAGATCTACAAGTACTGCCAAGCACCACTTTATTTGTCAACAAAACATTCTGATTATTTGGCAGAACAAAGCAGCTCCCTCCCTGCTTTCTCAGCACACATATTTGGCACCAGTTAATTTGTATGTCTTTAGACATATGTCAAGTCTGAAGCTGTTTCGGGCTTTAACCCCACAGAACTTCTCTCTTTTAAGTACTTGTTTTTCTTAAAGCAGGAACAGCAGCAAGCTAAAGTCAAGAAGGGCTTCGATCCTGCAACGAAATGGTTAAAAATCAGACTCTGCTGATGTGTGCTTCTCTGATCCATTACATTTCTTGCAAGCTGAGCTAAGAGCTGAGCACCAAGTATCAACTGTAATATGATCCAAGAGTTTATGGAAAAAATAACTGCACATACCAAGCATGCACATTTAATAAGATTTTGTTTCCATTAAAATATTCAAGAAACATGATTTTTAAGATCTGCTCCTCTCTCTGATTTTTAATGTTTCTCCTCCCCCTCCCCTAAATACACACCTCCTTTCCAAAAACCAAACCCTTAAAAAAAAAAAAAAAAAAAAGGAAGAAAGAAAAAAGCAGTCCTACTGCAGGGAAGAGAGGCTTGAAAAACAACTTTGATTGGCACTTGGCCTGACCCACAGAGGAAGAAAAACAGTTTTTGGACAAAGAGCGCAAATATTTAAGCTCATTGACTTACAGCCTTTCTTAGCATTTGCAAGAACCAACCTGGAGCAAAATGTGTTGGGAAAGATTGAATTAAAATAAAACCAAAACCGGCATCGCGTTCATCTTGGTCGCTGGGGACTCGGCGCGTTTGAACAGCTCAGCAATTTTAATTCATTTGCACTGGACAAACAAAAAGCACCTCCACTAATGGTCCCCGTGAGGCAGCTGTCGGGAGCAGGGGGTGCAGCCATCGCACCCCTCCGGGGACAGGGAGGCTCTGCGGGGATGGGGCTTAGCGGATTATGGGGCGGGGGGCTGGGGGTTCTTTGGTGCCTTTCCTACATTTTTTAAAGCTCTGATCCCGGATCCCCCCGTACAAAGACTTGACGGAGACCGCGGTGATGAATTTCGCCGGTGAAATATGCGGATAATAAACTTTCCAAGCGCGGCCGGGCTCCAAGTCAGCCCCCCGCTCCATGCCCTCGGGGAGGCCGGGCGCCCCCAAACCCTCGGGATGGAGGGGCAGCCTGGGGCAGGGGCAAGTGACAGCCGTCCCAAGGGGGCCGGGGGCGATGGGGACGCGGGAC
>WEIV01003903.1:253249-380646 GCA_013390005.1 Calyptomena viridis
CGGGGCTTGCTGGGTCTCTGGGCAGCCTTGGGTGGAGGGGGCGGGCCTGGCGCCTCGGCGCGTGCCTTCCCCCGGCCAATAGGGTGGGCTCTATGCAAACGAGGAACCGGAGGCCACGCCCCCAGGGCGCCTGCGGCTCCCCCGGGGCCGGTCCGGCCGCTCCCGCAGCGGCTCTAGCTCGGCTCCTGGAGCGTTCCCGGGCATCCCGAGTTTGGTGTCACCGGTGTGATGAACTGCCGGCCTCGGCCTCCCGCCCCGCCTGCCTGCCGACCCCAGGGCCAGACTCAGTCCCGGGCCGTGGCCACACTCATTCTCCCGGGGTCCCCCCTCCCCGGGCGGGGCGCTGCCTGTGTGCAGGCTCCTGGGTCGGCGGGGTGCACGGGCACACAATTGCCCTGCTGCCAGGCAGGGTAGGATGAGGTGTTTGCTGTAGGGGAAGTTGGGAGCACGCGTGTGAGTCTGTGTGTGCGTGTGAGTCTGTGTGTGCGTGTGAGTCTGTATGTGCGTGTGAGTCTGTGTGTGTGTGTGCGTGTGAGTCTTTTGTGTGCGTGTGAGTCTGTGTGTGCGTGAGTCTGTGCGTCTGTGTGTGTGCGCGTCTGTGTCTGTGTGTGTGTGAGTCTGTATGTGTGAGTCTGTGTGTGCATGTGAGTCTGTGTGTGTGTGTGAGTGCGTGCGTGTGAGTCTGTGTGTCTGTGTGCGTGTGTCTGTGCGTGTGAGTCTGCGTGTCTGTGCATGTGAGTCTGTGTGCGTGTGTGTCTGTGCGTGTGAGTCTGCGTGTGAGTGTGCGTGTGTCTGTGCGTGTGTCTGTGCGCGTGTGAGTCTGTGTGCATGTGAGTCTGTGTGCGTNGCGTCTGTGCGTGTGTGTGCGTGTGTGTCTGTGTGCGTGTGTGTGCGTGTGAGTCTGTGTGCGTGTGAGTCTGTGTGCGTGTGAGTCTGTGTGCGCGTGTGAGTCTGTGTGAGTCTGTATGTGTGTCTGTGTGTGAGTCTGTGTGTGTGTGTTGGAGTTTCAGGTCGCCGGGATTGTTAGGAATGATGAGTCAGGTTTTCTAGGCTCCATGCTAATGCACGGAGATGGAGTGTATAATTAGGACAGAGGCAAATCTATAATCTGCAGGCTCGGAGGGCTGGGATAGGAACCTCTGTTTTGCATCACGGCATCACTGCAGTTTCCCTTGCCTGTGTGCTCTTTTGGCTTTTAAACGCGCATAGTAGAGCTTTAAATGAGTAGTCGCACCAATGTCAATAAAAGTTCATTAGATGTCGAGTGTTGTATAATTCCTATTTGGAATCATGATGGTATAGAAGGATTTGGGTTTTTCACGGGAGCAGAATGCTATTACCCTATGAAATTTCTAAGGAGACTTGGGATGTTACATTGTTTTCAAGGTTTCTCCCAGCAAAAAAATTTTAAATCAGCTCCTTGAGAACTGTGCTCTGCTTTGCCTGAGAATACTTTCTATTTTTGCAAAATGAAGCATTGTATAATTTAGTCAACTGGCTGGCTAAAAAGGGCACAATGCAATTAGTAATTTACATCTCTTAAAGGAGACTAATTGAACCTAGATCTGACTTTGAGAACTACTGAAATGTTTCTCAGATCAGACTTTGCCAGTGTAAGTAAAACCCCATCTACAGTAACATTCTCCCCAATCCTTTCCCCTCCATCCGTTTCCAAAGGGATCTTTTCCTCGGGCAATGCAGCCTCCAGCAGACTGCTTCTGTGGACTCCGCTAGTGCCATTGAATTCAGAGTGGAATGCATCCAAATGTTACAGTCACAGACAGCCATACAAAATGCTTGGAGAGGAATAAATGGAAGAGAGTTGTGTTGGTTTTTTGTTTTGTTTTGTTGGAGTTTTGGGAAGAGAAGCAGGAAGGGGGAAAGGTTTTGGGTTTTTGTTTGTTTGTTATTTTCCCCAAGGAGTGTACTGGAAGTGGCATTCCAACATGAGAAAACAGTTTGCTTGTGTGCAGGTACTTGCTGTGCCATATCTGAATCCCACACACTGCAACATTTGTGCTATTTAAACAAGGGGAAAAGTGTAGCCAGACAGGTTAGTTTCCATTATCTAATCTGAATGTAAAGCTAACATTTAAGTAAACAATGTGAATTATGTAAATGGCTTTTTATTTCTTGCTGAACTCCATGATAATGCTATCTGAAATAAGAATTTTTAAAAGAAGCAGAAGAGAATCAGAGTTATTAAGCCACAAGCAAAGGAGAGTTCACTCTTTAACTCAAATAAGATCACTTTGAGTCATTTGCTGTCAAGGCTTCTGGTTCAAGACTCAAGTCCATTGGCAAGGATAGTAGTAGGCAAGTTTGAAACACATATAAGAGAAAGATTTTGGCTGAGTTGCTCCCAATATTTAGCATTGGAATATTGCCAAATATTCGTATTTCAGTAATAGCATCTATTCCTTCATTTTATATCGACAGGCAAGTACACATGGCTAGACATCCTCAGAAACGTAGTTGGATCCCATTCCTCTGCTGAAATTATTTCTGCCTTGATTGACAACTTCAGATCTTTAGCAAAGTCCCTTAAAAGCAGGAAAATTTTGCATTAGCCAGGTATGAAAGTTAGGCTGACTTGTAAGGGCAGTTTAAGATTAGAGAAATTTGATATCTAGTCTCTGTTCTGCCACAAATGTCTTGTGAAAGAGAGGGGGACATGCATGCCCAGATGCTTGAAGTATTTGGTTGACTAACCCTCACTTAAACAGTAAGCACTTAAGTACCTTTGTGGCTCCCAGTCTTGCCTTTCAGTACTTTAGTATCTGAGAAATGTCAAGAGAAACATAAACTTTGAAAGTGTTTCATTGTTTTTGGAAACAATACAGCAAATGGAAGTTGCCTAAAACCCTTTCTTGCACCCAACAAAAATTCTCTTGGATATCTTTTCTGAAGTTAGTTTTTCCCTCTGCATTTTCCTTTTATAAAGAGTTTTAATGCCTAATAGAGATCAGAAGTATACCTAACAGGGCCAGATGCAGTGCTTACCCAGTATCAGTATTAGATAATTAGTGTATAAACTAGAGACAATATCAGAATTTTCCAACCACCTGAACTCTGTCTAGATATGGTGTTTGGAAATGAACTGTTGTGATCCCTGTGACACTGATCCTGTAAAACGCCATGTATGTGCCATCTGTGGAGTCCTGCTGCCTGGAAAGGCTTGTGCATGTGGGCCTGATTTTGAGCTCTTGAATAATTCCATTTTGAGCTAAACATGTGCATAAGTTCTGCAGAATAAAAGCCTGTCTTTGTACAAGCTGGTTTCTTGATGAACATATCCACATTCTTGAAAGTTCTCCATGTAAACTTATTTCTCAAAAGAAGTATGCAAAAATATCCAGTGCTCCCTTCACAATTGTCTGGCAGTTTTTATGGTCCAACTGTACCTTGCTTGCCATCCACTGTTGTGGATTTCCTTCAGTTTTTGCCTAGCTACTGAGTTGTTAAGGAAAGCAGAATGATGAAATTAAGAAATATTGCAGTTGCAAGCAGCATGACATCTTGACCTCACTGGAAATTTTAAGAAGGTTGTCAATTCTATAAACCCAACCAGTCCTCTCTTATGAAGTCACTTTAGACAGGCTGTGAACTATTGCTGTGTAAGGGTAGCATTGAAATTTATTTTCCTTGATGATATGGAGCATTCTGACTTGAGACCATCACATACTTCCAGAGAGATTACTGACTTGCTAGGATAGAGTTGCACTAGCGGTTACTGTTTTAAACAGATTTTTATCATCAATGATCATAACTTTTGCAAAGTTTAAAAAACAAACACTATGATGAAACAACAAGGCAGGAACAAAGGAAGCGAGCGTTTTTCTGCCTCTTGAAATCATCAGATGCATTTTGTGTAGACACATTGCAGCCAGACATGGTCTGCTGCCCTTGCCGTAGAAGTGGATGAGGTGTGATGGCCTTTGCTAGAAGGTCAAAGTTCTCCTAATGCCTTATGCAGTTTTCAAGCTAACGTGGCTCAAATGGATCAGCTAAGAGACACAGATGCGTCCAAACATCGAGCTCCTTTCATCCCCAGAGCAAGCATTCATACAACTGTTTAGCTGTGTGATACAAGCTTTGAACTTCTGCTGGGTCTGCAATATTGCCACCTAGAATTTGGACACAATGCATCTCCACTGTCTTCCAGAAAACATCACATCCAACAACCATCTGCTGCGCAACCATTCTGTGAGAGGGCACAGAGTGATAAGGGTCTACTTATTTCAAAAGCAAAAAGAGGATGATCTGTAGATTGACTGAAGTATTGATCATGCTGTGTGTCCTAGAACAGTCAGTCTAGTGGCAATGTGCTGGACCGGTGCTATGAGAGTGTTCATAAAATCCACAAGATGCTTCCCTAAGATATGAACCTACTCTAAAAGTGTGGTGTGCTTTTGTTGTTCATACATTAATGTATGTAAGCTTGATGCTTCCTGAAATGGTTGAATTGACAAGATCAAAAATCAAACTCATTATGCAGTGAAAACGTTTGTGATAGACAACCAGCAGCTTGGAGAGAATGCTATTGCTGCCATGCAATAGCTCTGACTGGATTGCTGCAAGACTAGAAATCCCACATGAAATTAAAAGATCCTCAAGTTTTACCCAGAAGCAGGAAGAGAGAGCATACCTGAGCACCCAGATCTGGAGCTTTACCCATTCTCCCTGTCTGACTGCCACAGCAAAGTGCTATGTGCATGGTTAAATAAGGTGATTGACACACGTCACATGCCTTACATTTCATGACTCCATGAGTCATTCAGTAAAGCCATACTGAACGTGTATGCACAGGAAAATAGATGTAGTTTCTCTGGGCCAAAACTCCAGCCCATTAACATGATGTCAAATGAGTGATAGTCCTGCCTTCATTATCATAATTTTTGTTGCACCATTTTAATATAATTTGCACTTAAGCATTTATATTATGTTGCTAGGGGAAAGAAGGGAAACAGATAAAGTTTGTGCCCCGAGTGATGTTATGCACACCTTGACACTACAAAATGACTTCTCATCCTTACAGTTACACACCCTAATTTGTGAAATGGGTGTTCAGATAATTATGTGAGACACAGAGATGGGATAGTTTGTGGAATTCTTCCTTGAGGGTGGGGGCACATGGCTTTTCATTTCCTGGCTTTAAATCCTGACTAGATAAAGCACCTGAAACTGTGTTTACCATAAGAAACAATTACAGCCTGGCCCAGGAGGACTGCACTCATTGACCTAATATGCCTTTTTAATATCTAATTTCTTTGACAGTTAAATAACTCTAAAATTTCAAAGGGTAAATCACTATCCAATCAAGAAATGTATTCTCCTCTCTCTCTCTTCATGTTCTTCTGTGGTTTGCATGATAATTCGCTAAATATATTTCAACATGTTGTTTACTTCGATTCAGCCTTCTGAGACCACATTGGCCAATGCTGCAAGCCTGTAAATAGGGATCATCTGGAAAAAAAATACATTATGCTTCAAGTTAGCTTTGGAAGTATTTCAGCCTGTACAAATGTGGGGAGTGATACAGCAGGGAAATGCATTAAATGAAAAAAAAGTATCTGTAAAGCAGGACAAAGGTAGCCTGGTCTTTTTCTCTGCAAAAGGAGAATTGCAAGTAATCCTTTGTAATGTATTGCTATTAATATTGAAGGTAATCCTACCAAGCAGAGTTAATGACAGCAGCAGAACTATGTTTGGTGACAGAAACATCTCTCCCCCACAGGACTGGAGGTGGAGTTTGCAGGGCAGACATGAAGGCCTGAGGTCATACATGTGGAGCAGGAACAAGTCTGGATCTCAGGGCTGACTGCACAACCGCAACATAAGGCACCAGTTGCAGCACTGGGAAGGATATGCCTGAGGTTTTAGGCCTCTCTCCTAAACATGTGTCTTCATCAAAGGTGCAGTTATGACATCTCTGTGAGATGTAGGTGTCCTCCAGTGCTGTGGGCCTGCATCCAAGTGGCAAGAATTCCTCAAGAAGACAGAAATGCTGCTGGCCTTTGTCTGGAAAGTGGGAGTTTGTGCCTTGGCTCCTAGCTACATTGCATGTCACTGAAGAGTACAATCTAACCACAACACTGTAGGTCAGGCTGGGTAAAGCACCTCAACCTTCCTTTTGCAGACAGACTACCATGAGGCCAAGAGTTCAAAAGCCAAGGAGACAGAAGAGGGCAAGCAGGAGGCAGCTGGTCCAGATACTTGCTGGTTGAGGAGGCAAACTGGAACCTGGAGTTTTGCTGCCTGTTTCCTCCCACTGCTTTGGCTCAGTTCTGTGCCCGGGCAGTGCAAAGCACACAAATCTCTTTGTATGACTGAAAAACCCTAAAATTTCTCAAGCAGCCAAACTTGTCTGTTTGTATTTTGCAAATGAAACACTTGGTACAGCATGATGCCACATTAAGGATGGAGCTGATCAGTGAAATTAGCTTCTTGTATTCACTGGCAAAGTTACAGCTTTCATTATTTTCAAATAAAAAATACAAATACAACTCCCCCCCGCCCCAACCCCCACAAAACTCAGAAGCTTTTGGGATATGGCACATAGTTTAGGTTCGTTTCTCATTGAAGCCCATGAGATCTGAGCATAAATACATTGGAAGAACAGGCTGAATTATGGCAGAGTTTTATTCTTTGTTTCTAGACAAAGAAGAGATGAAGTGATGAAAGATTTGCATCTGTTATGGACTTGGCTTATTTTTGTTTCAAAAATGTTTTTATCTTATTTCATTATTTTTCTGATGGTTACACCCTGAAAAACCAGAGTGTCAGTGCAAGTGGGATTTTCTTAGAAGGTACCACACTTAGAAGCAATTAGGCATGAGTGGAGGCAGTTAGCACATGGAATCTTCCCCTGCAAAATCAGCTGAGTGCTGAAGGCTTGGTTGCATGGTGTGTCTCCTCCTTTCATTGGTTGCTCTCTGGTTGCTGGAGATGTTCTTGGACAGGAGAGATTCAGCCTGAATCTCTCAAATTTTGAGATTCAGCCTGAAAGAAAGACCCATGCAGGGGAGCTGGATGACTAAATCAGCAGCACTGTGTGCCTGTGCGGAGCCAGGCAACCTGCTAACCTTGGCACTTCTGCCTCCCTCCCTTCTGCACAGGCAGTCAGTGCCTGCTGTGATACACCAAAATACAGCAAGCAGGATGGGCCCAGCCATCTGGCACTGCAAAGCAGGAGTAAAGGAGCAACAGTTTCCCTGCACCAACATCAGCCAACTCGTTTCTGCTCCTGCCTCCTCCAGCCTGCCTGCTTGTCTGCTGCCAGATGGAAATGCATGACTCTTGCATGTAGATTTCCCTTTGAAGACTGCCTGATCTGTTTCAGCCCAGTGTTGCAGTAGACATAAGCTCCATTTATAATGTCAAGAGAGGGGGAAGGGAGGGTCAGTCTGGAAGGAAAAAAAAAACCATGAAATCAGTGCACCTTGCTCTGCTGATGCTGACAGACACCGCTTCATCAATGGGACTCCTGACCTGGAAATGGCAGAACTCAACTCCTGTTTGGGCAAATAAACAAATAGTAACAGGGGTCATTGCATCTTGCTGTGCTAATTGCCAGATCCATCTGCTACAACTGAACCTCAGGCACACAAACTGGACTATTTACTATCACCACTTAAGCATTTACATTGACAAAGATTTGGAAGAATGCTGGAGAGCAGAAGCAGATGAACGATTGCTTTATAGGCGAAGTGATGTCTTTGTACAGCACAAGAGCAGGATCTGAGATGGAAAACATGAAAGAATTGTATTTCCCAGCAAGTTCATGTCTTAAGAATTTTATTTGTCCTCATTTCTATTAAAATGTCCTTTTACAGGGAGAAATAACTTACTTTAGGTATGTTGTATTGCTCTTGAAACTTAACCTTCCTCTAGTTGGACTCTTTAAATCACTGAAGATCATGGATTTTCTTGTAAACCAACTACAGCTCAGCTTTCTCTTTTGTATTATTTGCTCTCGTTTCAGAAACAGTATGGACCAAATTCTTCCCTGACACAACTCCACTCCTAGTACTCTTATTCTGAGAATGCTGGGCCAAATTCCTGTTTCCTGTTTTGTCAATATATGTTCAGATCCACTCTACTGTAACCACTGGAATCATATATCATTAGCACTAATCTACTATGGAACAGAATGTAGCCCTTTCTATAAATATCACTTTGATCAAGGCAAGTAAGAGAAATAATGCTGAATGTGGCCTTAAGCATATTACTTACTCCACTGAAAGATCATTTACTCTTGGCTTAACTTATTTCAAGCATGACAGGCCAGGAAAAAATGTGTATCTGTGAGTGAAATGAGACTCAATAAGAGTCAATAAGGCCTGGTGTTATGTGGTATTAATAAATGTATATTTGTGCTGAAGCATGCTAAACCTCAAAGGTTGGGTATAAATATCAATGTCTATTGAATTTCAGGAAGAGATGGCTGGCAGTAACCATGCTCGATGTTGTTCTGCAATATGCAATTTGTGTTTACACAGGGACTATTCATAGGAGTGTTCCTGTTGGTAGGCAGAGAATTTGTCTCTTTCTAGTCAGTTTATGAGAGGTAAATTTCTTTCCTTGATTCTCTAGCAGGATTGTTAGATTCCCTTTGAGTAAAGCAGCCCTGGTGTGCTATCAAGCAAATAATGTGTGAGCCAAAAGTGCTAGAGAAAGAAGTCCACTATTGGATGAGAATAGCACTTGGCTAATGGTAAAGGTAGTCCTGGTGCCTCAAGCAACTTCCTGCAGCTGGTGGGCAAAGCATCCTCTGTGCAGACTGGGGATCTTCTGAACCTCCACAGCAACTTCTCCCTACGATAAAACATGGCATTCATGCATTTAATCAGAAAACACGTCGTAAGCAGTGAGAACAAGTCATACTGCAACAGAAGGATGTGGTTTACAAGTGATGTCTGTAATATGATTCAACTAGGGGAGGCAGAAGAAAGTGACTGGTAACTGTTTGTGAGTGCGGTGAACAACTTGCAGCCGTGCCAGGTAATTTTGTCAGTTGTGTTCTGAGCTGCCACGTGCAGCTGTTGTTAAGGCATCATCAACTTGTTTGGCTATGGGTGGGAGGGAAGGTCATAAGTGAATAAATTACATCTTTGGGTTTGCAGACTTATGCCTAGCTGTCCCAAAGCAGAGAAGCTGACATTTGATATGAAAAAGATTGGAAAAATAGTTGTCTGGTAAAAAAAAAATCTAGGCATGTCCCATCTGCAGCATATTTTCCTTTTCCCCACTGGGATGATGGACATGAGAGATTATCCAGAAACAAGAAGGGGTGCTGGTTGTCTGCTGTGGAGACACCTCTCTTGGGTGGGGATCATGCAGCAATGAAACTCCTAAGTGCTAAAAATACTGTCACCAAGCCACCTGGTACCTGAGCACAAGTCTCCACTGCCTCTGTGTGCTGACTGCTGCCTTTTGCGACTGCCACAGGCTTCTTGTGTCTTTTCTTCTGTGAGACATTCTCTAGAGACACAATGCTCATCAGCATCCAGCTTCATCATGAAAAGTAAGCCAGGATTTGTAATTCTGTGAAGCTAAATTCTCCTTTCCCACACCTGGAATTGCTTTGAAGGCCTTGAAGCTTTACATAATTACAAAGGGCATCATGACGCAGGTCTGAAAATCAGACCCCATCTGCCTCCTGATACTCCCATTTAAAGCTTCCTGAAGTATGTGGAGATCCACTCATGTAAGGTGCTTTATGAATTGTGAAAATAAAAGTCCAGAAGGAGCAGTTATCTGTGGAGTTATCAAAGAACAGTGTCTGCACTCGATAAGCTGTAGGGAAAGTAAAACAGGAAAACACTCAAACTAAAAACAAAGCTGATGTGGCTGCTGAGCTCTTGATAATGGCATCAGTGGGAAGAACTCAGCAGATCATGCACAGTGTGTCTCAAGATGTCTGACTAACAGAAATAAATTTTATTCTTCTCACCAAGAAAGGCAGTGTAATAGTTTTATTGTGATCTCATTTTCTTCTGCTATCCACAGTTTTCCTGCAGTTCATGCTAAAGTGATTAGCCGAGTCAGGGTTTCCTAGGAAAGCCACAAGGTCTTGGTGGGACATTAGCCATCTAATTAGCTGTCACTGGTTAGTGCAGGGAAAAGCTGAGTGGCAGCTTTTCTCTCCCCTTCAGTAGCATAGTTGCGTCCATCCCTGAAAGCTGGTGTGCTTTCAGGTGTCACAAGAGGAAAATTCTTCTTGTCTGGGGTAAGCCAAGGCATGGCCTTACTCTGTGCTGGAGCATGGTGCCCAGACCAACTAACTTGTGTTTCCTAGAGCTTCTACTGACACACAGAACAGTGGTGTGCTGGGGCTGGTCCATGAGCAGAGCCAGTTAATTTTCCTGACTGTGGGCTGAATGCCTATCTCTCTTCCAGCCCTTGAGCAGAGCCAATTAGCAGCACCATGGGCCTTCATCCCACTGCATCCTATTCCTTGAAAGGACAAAGAGTTGCCTGAGAAGAGCCCATAGGAAGGCAAGCAGGTCCTGGGCCTCTGAGTTATCCTAAGTATCTTGCCTAAGTGCTGCAAAATTTCCAGGGGGCTTGGAGTTAAGGTGATCTGTTCCAATGCAAGGCTTTCTATGAGCACTGTATTGGCCACCAGCTTTTCGGTGCTTTGCTGATCTGCAAAGTTTACATTGGGGCCTGAACACACCCACAGTGCAGCAATGGTGTGACAGTGGGTTTCCAGACCCAACTCCCATTCTCTGCAGTTGAAATGCGGTAACTGAAATCAGAAACAGACCTACTCTATACAGGAGAAATACAGGCCAGTGATGGGCTTACCATTTTCCTACTCAGTCTGTTGTGGAAGTATTAACATGCCTTGGTCTTCATCTTTTAAAAGGATGACAGACATGCATGCTGTGGGTTCCTCACACCACTGAAAGCACTGGCTATTAAAAGCTGCTGGCTGAAGTCAGATAGATGTTCATGGCATAATGAAAACCAAAGGTATTATGCATTAGCAGAGTATCCTGAGCAGCACCAGGAGACTTGCATAAGTTCTCGCACAGATATGCATTGGAGGGAAGAAATCCGTGAACAGTTCAGTTCAACACTTTCATTTGCACTTCTTTTGTGCCTCTTGCCCATGAAGATCCACAGCTGATGTGCAGCTTAGAGTGGCCAGCAACTTTTCTCTTTGATTAAGAAGCAATTAAGCAGAAAACAAGAGGACCCTCCAGAGGTGAGAACAAGCTCTCTGCCATCGCAGGCAGTATTGAAATGACATTGTAATCAAAACTGTACTTTGCAGCAAATGAGGTCGCAGCAGTGAATTTGAATGAAACTGCAGGAGGAACTGGACATTTTAAACAAACTGTGCCTTTTCTATGTCTCCTGTGGCTTGTCCAAATGGCCTCTGCTCCAAAGGTTCCCCATGGCCAGAGGCTGCTCTGCTGTGAGGCAAGAGTCCTGCCGGTAATTGCAGAGGTCAGGCGAGTGCAAGGGGTTTGGCTTTTGGCTGGTGAAAATGGGACTCTCAAGCCGCAGATGAGAAACAGTGATACTGAAACTTCATCTGAGACAATCACTACCAGGAAGATGAAACCAGCAGTTAAGGGTGTCGGCGTGAAATGGAGCAGCCAGTCAAAGAGGCACGTTGGCTTCAGGCACCCAGGAACAAAAGGCCATTTCATGAAGACGATGCCCTGGGAACAGTGCTGGTGGGGGGAGAAGGGCAGAAATCAAAGAGTGGGCAAAAATAAGGTGGCTGGATATCAGTGGACAGAGCGACTCCAAAGGCTGCCAGTCCTCCCAGCTGAGATGAATGGTTTCTTTCTGTTTACGTAGATCCGTATGCAGAAAAACATTATAAGTATGATCTAAGCAGACTCGCAGACATTTTGGCGCCTGGTCTGGTTCCCTCCTCCCACTCCAACAAGTAGGGCTTGACCCCAGTGGAGAAACGCATCCCATGAGCCCTGTGCATTGCACCCCATGCCGAGTCCTGTGCACAGCACGGGCTGTCGTTCGCCCACCATTTCTCACTGGGCTCCTCCTGAGGGGCTGCCTGTGCCTGGGTGACTGCATCTCTAGGAGGTAAAAATGCGTGGGCAGCACATCGCCCCTGCCCTTCCAGTGCTGCAGACTTCTACCATATCCTTTACATTGCATCTTTGCATGCATTTCACTTTGAATACAACAAAGCCAGCAGAGCCTCATTGGCCATCCCAAGCTGAGCATGTGCTGAAGTGCTCTGGGAGCAGCCAGCTGAGTCATAAGCCGATCCAGCAATTCCTATTCAAAGGCTGCTGTCTCTGCCCTTGTGGAAAATGTATTCATTGTTTTGGTTTTTTGCTTTTTTGTGCTAAGGTTCAAGCAGTGCTTTACTTGTTATCGCATGTAATGGTTTGTACGCAGCACAGCAGCCCAGCAGGATCCGATGCCAAGTTACAGGCAGCACTGGGGCTGAGCAGGTACCGATGGTGGAGGACAGCACAGTGGCAGCTGGCACGGAGGAGCTGTGCTGTGCACCCACCCAGCATCAGATAAATGGGGAAACTCAGAAACCGCCAAGGTAGGACAGATCTGAGCACAAAGTACCAAAGTGAACAATTTGACTTGCTTACCTCAAGATTAAATTTATCAAGTTATTTGTACTTTAACAAGTTTTTTCTCCTGCAGTCCCAGAATGTCATATGCAGGTGGATAAGATCTGAAGAAGATCTCAAGTCTCTCTCCCTTCACAAATTTGCCTGCAGGCTGGACTTTGCCACAGGTTCCACTGGTGACCCTGTTTTTTCTAATTTTACCTTTCACCTTGGGAGAGGCAATTCCATAAACCTGCTTTTGTATTTTATTCAGGCAAGTGAATGCAATGGAAGATGTTTGGCTGTGTACTGGAGCCCTGCCCCTGGGCTTGCTACTTCTCCCCAGTACACTGCACTGTGCTCAGCTCCCTGGGGTGGTGATTCCCTCGTCAGAACCTCCCCAAAAGGTCTGTGGGTGAGGTGGCTTTTGGGAGCTGTCACCTTGCTGGCATGGTGTAGATATACCCTCCACAGGCACCCAGGACTCACTCCAGCTGTTTGACAATCACTCCCTGTCACATACCCTGGACCATCTGCATCACCTGTTGGCAACCAGGGTTCTGGGAGGAGAATTAAATAAAGATACACATTGTTATTGGCAGATTAATGACTCGTTATCCCTATTTTAGAGGCAGGCTGGCAGGCCATCACACTCCTTAAGAAGCCAGTATGGAATCAACAACAAAAAAATAGAAAGTCTATGTTTCCTCCTTGCCAGTCCCTTTTCTTACTCCCTGGAGAGCTGCCCTGTTGCAGCACATAGGGAGCAGGCAGATTTTGGCTCGGTAGTGCTGTTTAGAGGAGGGGATAAGTGCTGGGCTGCTGGTGGTGTGTGCAGCAGAGTGCAGAGGAGCATGGGGTTGGCCTGATAAACAGGGTAAAACCCCCCACTGACAACCTCACAGACTTTGAATGGAACCATCTTCCTTTGTAAACAGAATATGCAGACACATTATGCAACCCCTGGCAAACTAACTGGTTTTCCATATTGTTAAAAAAATGGTAATTAGATGTTTGCTTCCCTAGTGCCTTTGCAACAGGAGCATTTTGACTCTCTATTAATTTTTCTGCATATGTCATTTGTGCTCTGTGTTACTGCCCTTCTGCTAACACTGTTAAAAATAATGATTATCATACCCAGAATAACACCACCTCACTTCTACGTATATTCTGAGGTATGAACTTGTAGTGCTTGCCTTTTCAAGCTTGCCTAAAAATCTACTTTCATTTTAAATGAAAAATTAATTTAGTGCAACATCCCAGGAAAGAAGACTTCATGAGAGCTTCCAAACAAGCAGACCTTCATAAAATCTCCAAGAACTGGTAACATTGGCAGTGCCAAGAGGCACAAATCAGACTGACAGCTCTGGTTTAGTATGCATTGTACAAACACAATGAAACTCATCTGCTCAGCTCACAAGCTGTAAAGATAAATGCAAAAAGGTTGGAACGGAAATGGAAGCATGAGAAGATGAAGTGACTTGGCACAGGTCATGGCACAGGTCATGGGCACAGATGAGAACTGAACTTTTGGATCAGTCTTTCTAAACTAGTGCACTCTAGAAACCATTTGATTTGCCTGTGCTTTTGCTTGGGTTGTACTGTGAGCTCTCCCCCATCAGCAGAAAAATCAATAGACAGCAGAGATGCTCTTTAGTTAAGGGCATTGCACAGGATATCCTGGTGATACTGTAAAATCTTCATCTAAAGGGATGGTATCCAACAAGTGAGATGGCAGTTTTACAGCCACTGTTACGAGAAGTTATTCTCGTTCATGTTTCTTCGTAGTTGTAGCAAATAAAGCAGGTCCTTGGACGTAACCTAATTTGAAAAATCCATGATATAAGAAGGAGTTTAAATGACTGCTTTTATTGAATTTCTGCAACAGTAGCACTTTGCTACAAGCTGCTCTGGTAGGTATCTGATGACTTCTGCTGTAGTTGCTGAAACATAGAGGGTGGTGAGGGACACAAATGACTCACAAAGTATGTAGAGAGTGCTGCGGTTCCCCTGCTTACCCTCCATATCTGTCTATCATGTAAGAATGAGGTAGGATAAAAGAAAAGATGCTTAGGCAACTTCAAAACTGAATTCGTATTAAAAGCAAAATGAAAGAAAAGCCTCAGGCTTTCTTTCAAACCAAACTGCATCTTCATTTGTGGTTCATACCCTCGTTTTACCACCTGCTTCAAAATCCCACTGCATCAAGAACCCTTGATACCCTAAACGTGAGTATCCCTGCTAATACTGTAGACTGTTCCATGCACATAGCCATGCTCTCTCTACTACTGCAGTCAGCATGGTCCAGGGACACCTCATTGTTCCTGGGTTGTTCCATGGCCATGTCCTGATGCCCAGCTCTGTACAACATGAAAGAAAGGGTTCAGTATCTCTGGGCAGATGAGCCTCTAAGCTCAACAGACACTTGGTGGCTATGGTCCAGCTATGAGTCCAGGGCAGGAAGACAACCCAAGTCTTGCTAAGTCTTATCATGGTATGGGCAGGAGAAATGAGGAGCCATAGTTCAGTGGAGACTATATTGGTAGCCATTGGTAGACACACTGGTCTGAGCTTTGGTGGCCTTACTTCAGTAGGAGGTTACGCAGGCTGGTGAAGGGGAGGTGAGTGGTATGGGTTTTAATAGACATATATGGCACACTAATGTAGGATGTGTGAGTCCCTAACACCTGTCTATCAAAAGGAGGCTGCACAGCTGAAATCCTCCATCCATGTAATAAACAGAAGATCTTCAGCCTACCATCCACACATATTCCAGCCTTGTAGGAGATGATGAGGATTCAGAGTGCTGCAGAGGCTTAAAGGGTGCCTTGGACAGCCCATCTGGAAAAAAAACACTGTTGTCTCAAGTCTGTCCTCCTATTTCCAGCTCTGAGTATTAGTTCCCATTCTTTTTGAGATCCCAGAACAGCCCTTTGTCAACTGCAGTAGTTATTTACACAGACAAATGAAATTAGGAAAGAGCTTGATATCTTTTAAATTGCATCTGATTAAATCTGCCTGCAATGAACACATTGGTGAGAAAGCCCCCTTGGCTCCCTTGGAACCTTTTGGCTCCCAGTGCTGGGCTCATCTATCACCGCTCCATCAGCCCTAGCTCAGGGCACTGAACTTCATATGGAGAAGTCCCTGCCTTCTCAGGATTCATAAACCCTTTCTTCAGTTTGTCCCATGTTCACCATAAAGCTGGTGCTTTGGACAATGCAACAGGCAGTGACTAACTGATGGGCCAGGGTCAAGGGCTGGAAAGCTCAGAATTTGCTTATCTTTATTTTTTTTTTCCTTTTTTTTTTTCTTTCTTCTTCCATGTACAAAGTATACAGCATTCTTGTGAAGTCAGTAAGAAACCTGCAGGTGACCTTCATTTGCCTTAGTTCAGACCCAGATTTGGAATTAATTTTTTAGCCAGTCCCACTAATACCCAGTGAATGGTGTACTTCATACAAGCTGACCATCTTCAGTGCAAATATGCATGTGCAGACCTGGAAGGACAGAGAAGTGTTAAAAATAGAAAAGTGACTATAACAGAAATAAAATCAATATGAAAAAAATAAGGGTTTTATCTTAACTTCAAACATTATTAGAAATGATGTAACATGAAGAGGTGAGACTGTTTTCCTCACAGGCACACAACCCAAAGATGACCAGGTTGTGCTCTTGCTGTATGTAATAACCTGTTAAATCTGTTCATATTCTATTAATACCAAAAAAGATCAAATGAAAATAGATCCCCATTTTCTTATGCGCTTTTCAAACCCTGAGCTTTCCCTGTGCTGTCTCCTTGCACCATGTTTCTGTGTAGTGTGCTGTAAAACAAGAGGTTCATGTTCCTTAGGTGGATATTCCTGCCCTCCTTTGGTGCCAGGATGGGCACGTGGCTGCATTTACAATGACCTGAGCTGGCAGCACATAAATCTCTCTCTTAGATCTTTACATTGCTGCATCTCAGCTAATTTGAGTGAAATTTATGTACTTAAATATTATTTTACTTAATCCCCTAGTTGCTCCAACCTGCAAAAATTCCTGTGAAGCTTGAGGCATAGCTGAGATCTGACTTTCCAAAGTGACAGGTACCAGCAAGTTTCATTGCTGCTTGGTGGAGTTGGGAATTGAGGATGATTGGGAAATTATGGGTGCAGATGCTGTGTATAGGTAGAGGGTAGTATTCATAGCACCTAACTTTGGTCATCTATAAGTGAAGTGCCACATCTTAGTGGGCCATCTCCTCTGGTTTCCTGCAGAGACAGGAGTCCTCAGCAGAGGGTTTATTCCTTCTGTTTCAGATGCTCTGGACCATGTGAGTCGCCCTTTCTCTCTGTGGACTTAGGGGGCTCATGGCAGGTTACGCATCCTGTAGCACTGTCAGTATCCCCAGCCACACAAGGACCTTAAGTGACTCTCAGGACAGCTGCTTGTATTTGGGCTAGACCACACCAAGGGAGAGAGTAGTGTTGTGGAGCTGCTCTGCCCAGACCCAGGAAGCTGGGCTGATTTAGTGCTGATGTGAAAACAAAATCTGCTCTGCTGTTCCTATGCAGGATTGTGAGTGAGGACACAGGCTGTGCTCTGCCTTCACCAAACAGGTTCACGGTCTCCATTTTCTGCTCACCTTACAGGAAAGCTAAAGATAAACATCCGCACTTTTCTGGGCCGAGAGTGCTAAAAGCAAATGCCAACCCTGCTCAGCTTTTCAGATGGTCGATGAAGCACTGTAAACGTCTAAGTTTTATTTGGAAATGAAAAGATCTTTGTACCAAACAGAATATAGCTTGTGCGCTGCTGAGACCAACAGTCACTAAAAGCAAGCACATCTGCTGATGCAACCTAATTGCTGTTTTGATTGCCCAGCCATGACGGGGCATAAAAATATTGTCTGTCTACAAAAAAAGAATGAAACCTCACTTGACCGTTTTGTGCCCAAATACCTTGGCACCCAGCCCTGCCGAGCTAGAGCTGGGCAATCTGAATTCAAAAATTCCCCAGTGGAACCAGCTCCTAACAATACAAAGCTGTGCCTGTCTGACTGGGTGGACTATTTTCATTACTCTGAACAAAAATCATGTCTAGAACACTGCACATTTCTGTGGGGGCTGTGTAGGCAGGTGGGCACACTGGCCTGTGCCCGGGAGCTTTCCAAGTTAAGTAGGCAGAGAACAGAGCCATGGCTGAAGACCAGTCTCTTGAGGTTCATGGGCTTTCTGCTTACCTATGGACAGATAAAGGATCCTTGCAAAATGCCGATAAGAACATTTCTGAAGCAACATGGTAGGGTTGAGGCTAATCTCCAATCAGGAGAGACCACACCAGCTTACTGAAAGTAGTTCTTGACCCTTCTTGTGAAGCTTCCAGCATTGCTTACTGTGAGACACAGGAGAGTGGCCTTCTCAGCCGCAGATATGAATCATAAGAATGTCTCTCTTTCACTTGATTCTGATCAAAACCAGGTGTTGTACCTGACCCTGATGTTTAACAGTATTACGTTTTAACAAGTTATACCAGCACGGCTGTCACTAACTTCCCACCTCTCTTCTCTGGGTAATGTGACCATTGCACAGCCCCAAGTTCAGCGCCACAGGCTGGTAAGTACCAACTGGCTAGACTGCGAAGGCATGGGGACCACTGCTACAGCCAGCACAGCCCAGCAGGATCCTGCTCCAGTGCAAATTTTCTTGACCAAACCCAGCCTTCCATAGTCCAGCTTGTCTGGGTTTACCCGGTTATAGGAAGTGAATACAAGGGAACTGCAGTAGGAATAAGCTGCAGAATAATAGATACATAGAATTGTTTAGGTTGGAAAAGACTTCAAAGTTCATTGAGTCCAACTGTTGACCCAGCACTGCCAAGTCCACCACTAACCATGTCCCTGAGTGCTACATCTACACATCTTTTAAATACCTCCAGGGATGGTGACTCCACCAGTTCACTGGGCAGCCTCACCCAGTGCTTGACAACCCTCTGGGTGAAAAAATTTTTCCTAATATCTAACTGGGATATTAGGTGCAACTTCAGGCTGTTTCCTCTTGTCCTATTGCTTGTTCCTTGGAAGAAGAAGAGACTGACCCTTACCATGCTACAACCTCCTTTCAGGTAGATATACAGAGAGATAAGGTCTCCCCTCAGCCTCTTTTTCTTCAGGTTAAACAATCCCAGCTCCCTCAGCTGCTCCTCATAAGACTTGTGCTATACAAACTTCACCAGCTTCATTGCCCTTGCAGGAAAAGAGAAAAAGATTGATATTTCCCTCCCATTAAAAGGGCTATAGATGGATCTGTCCATTTAATAGGCTTCAGCTGCTAAACCCTAGCTTGCAGCCTGTCTCTATCCCTTTAGCCAGCTCCTCATGCCATTGCTTTTGTGTTTTTCTTCCCCCATGGTGGATCCTTTCAAGTTTTTCTTTAAAGAATGAACCAATTGCTTTCGATCAGCTGCCAGCCCAGCCAGAGAGGGGCTCCCGGCTGCTTTCTGGACATGCTTGGCACTGCAGCATACGAAATACCCAAGATCCATCCCTCCCTCAACACAAAAAAGTCAGACTGGCTTAAAAAACACCAGACTTTTTAATGTGAATTTTTTTTTTTTTTTTAAATTTGGGTTTTCTTAGATTCCTCTTGGGAACCAGCATGTTTCACGTACTTGGTTAGAGAGAAGCTGCTGTGCAGCAGAGCCAGGCTCTTGCAGGGCTCTGACTGCAGCATCCATTGAACACTCTGGGCCATTGCAGTCACCTGATCACAGGTGAGAAAAGAATGGAAAAGGTGGGCTGCCCCTTTTCACAGCCTGCTGGGCAGACCCAAACTGCAAATCTGGCTGTGTCACTGCTGTGATCAAACTGCCAAGGAACAAGAAGGGAATCTAAAATCAGTTCTGAATTGCAGTTTTTCTCTGAATTATGAGAATGTGAAATCCAGTAGTCAAAAGAGCTGGCATGGCTTTCACTATGTCTCCAAGCTGCCATAAACACCCTCACCTCACTTCCTTTGAGTTCTGTTTGGGTTGTCCTTGGCAGTGCATCAGTCAGTCCCATGTAAAGGTTGACCTGTGTTCTCCAGGCCAGAGGATACAGTAGTATGACTTTGGGCACTGTAGACCCAATAAAAAGAATGCTGCATCTTGCTGAATAGCCTTTCCTTATGGCCACAAGGAATGAGAGTTTGTCACGACTAACATTTTGTGGTGCCCCGCAGTCAAGAGCACTTTGGGACGATGTATGGGGGGTGAGACCATTTGTGGAGATCTCTCAGGGAGAAAGAATGAAGCTGCTGAGGAGTGGTCATATCTACTTCCAGAAGCATTTGCAGGCAGTGCAGCAACAACACCTCTCTGTTGATGGAGTCAGAGGTAACCGGTAGTTTGAGCACATGAATCCACATTTTATTCCATTCTCAGTTCCACAGATGAAACAAAAAAAAGTTTACTCCAGAAGCAATAAATATTTGAAATGGCAAAGTTCCAAAAGTCATTTGAGAAGGCGTTAAGATGGTATTTTTTGTGTCAACCATTTACAAGTATTCCCAGGACTCTCAGGGAGAAGACTAAAGAGGGATGGCTTTCTTAGCACAGCAACCCTGAGATCAGTCACCTTTGCTGAACACTTTTGATGCAGCAGAAGGAAACTCTTGGAACTTGCTGTACCCACAATCCTTGTGCCTGGGATTCAGCAGGGCAGTCTGCCAGGGTTGCTGTGCGTGAGCTGACAAGAAACAGGAAGGGTTTGGAAACCCACCTGGCAAGTGGGGCTGCACTGGAAACTTGCCTAGTTTCTGTCAGAGTATTGTCAAAAGCATCCCATTCCCAAACTATGTTTTCTATGTGTCAGGTCAGCATTTTCAGTGGAAAAAAACACCAACAAACACAACAGATAAATAAAAACCAAGCAAACAAAAAATCCAACCCACCAACCAAAACCCAAATTAAAAAATAAACAACATCCCTCATCTTCCCCCCCAAAAAACAAAAACAACCCCCCCCTCTTATTTGGAAAGTTTGCAACCAGCAATCAGCCTGATGGCGATATGTCCCTGGTGACAAAAGGTGGTTTCTAAGCCAGGGCCGTAGTGAGACTGAGAAGGGTGAAGGAGAGCAAAGGCAGTTGGCTCCTCTGAGAGCTGTCTTTCCACAACCCAATCCCAGAAAGAAAATTCTGTAGCTGAGAGTGACCAGGACTACAAATACTCAGCAATGACTTCTTGAACAAAAATCACCTTATTGACTCCTTCAAAGCAAAATCAGCCTGCCTTCCTCAGAAGTAGTGCTGACCACTTCTAAGTCAAGAATCTGACAGTTCTTCACCAACTTGCACCCACTGCAGATAGCACAGATGTTTTTCCAACATCTACAATATCTTACGAGTACCTTCCATAAGAGAAGATGAGTATTGTGTTACCTAGTGAGTTTGTTTCACCACCAGATCAGTCCTATGCAAAAAAAAAGGCAATTCCTTACTGATTATAAGCACCTGGCTTTGCTGTGAGATCAAGACCATCCAGACTTAACAGTCTATCTAAGACCAGAAGAAAGCCTCTGCCAGGATTCTGGATAGTGAAAAAGACACAGCTGTAGCATGAATGGAAAAGAGGTGGTTTCTGGAGGGATGTGCCTCTACTCTGAAATGCTGAAGTAGTGGTTGATGTGTGATGTAAGAGCTAGTTTCCTATACTCTGCTCCTACTCAAAAATGAGACTCAAACACTCAGCTGCTGGTAGTCACTGAGATATATGTGCTTTGATGATCAGAAAATTCACATCTGCCTTCCCAGCTCTGACATCTTCAGGCAGGTGGACAATGCCCCAAGTGACCATGTCCAGTGTCACTGCACTGAAGAATTCATTTAAGTTGTCAAGTGACATGAACTAACCTGATAGTGCACCTGGGGAAACAACAGACTAAACCCAGTGTCATTTCATACTGAAGCAACATTTTTATCTCCAAAGAGAATTTTCCTTCAGTGATCAGTACAGCCTCTTCTTATCCCTTATGTCCTTAAGTCATGGTGTATTGCTACAACAGCTGTGTTCAATACTATTCTTGTGCATAGGTAACACACTACATTTATTTATTGGATTGCAGGTTGCTGATTTTTCTACCAAGAGAACATTTCTTGTGGTTAACCAGGATTTTTGGTGGCATTTATCTCATCCATCTTAAAAGTCTACAGTAATAGTCTACATCCGAGCTGAGTACTCTGGGCTCTTTTATAGTTGTCAGAAGAAACAGGTACCTTCAGAATGCAAGTTTTACTTTAGACCTCTTATTTAGGATGACATGAACTGAAATATCCAGAGCGATTTAGGTCTCCAGGTGAATCTCTCCCTTGTGTCCCAAGGCTTTGAGATCCTGAAAGTATGAACTGTAAAGGACCATAATTGAACTCTTTGCCCAGGATCTGTATTGTCTCTGTGGTTTGCCCTTACCTCATTTCAAGCTGCCACAGTGACTGAGGATAGGAGACTCCCCTGCTGATGTTCATACTGGGATCCTGTTATTGCACCTGTGATGGCAGCCTCTGATGGGATGCAGCTATTGAGCACAGAACTTGATAACAAGAGTAACCTTGTAGCACCATACCAGAAAAGCACTAATATTTTCTGCCAAGCTCCTGCTCCTTGTCTTACACTGAAAGGCTTTCTAGATGTTATACTACAGTCCCTCTCATGTCCCTCTTAAATCCTCTTTTGTCACTATGGCCAAGCAGAGGCAAATGTGAACAGTCACTCCCTAAGCTGATCTCTGGCTAATCCCTAAATCCTGATGCCAGAGTCCCAGAAGTGGAGAGGAACTCAAAACCAGTTTGTCTCACATTGCCAGGGGTTTCACCCATTTGCAGTACAAAATCCTACATCTCTGCTCTCCTCTCCCCTCTTTAAATAAAGAGAGGACTCCTTATGTAACTAGAAGGCTCCCTAAGGCCTACTGGTATAGGTTGCCTCCATTTCTGATGTTGGTTTTTCTTTCTCAGACTATATGGCTTACCTTAAGGATTCAGCATTCAATGAAGTCTTATTCTTTCTGTTTGCTCACACAGCAAAACCACTACTCTCTATCCTACACCTAAATCTCTCAATATAATCAATACCTAATGACTGGGGAAAAGGAAATTTTACAGCCAGGGAAGTATGAGGGTAAGTCCTTATCCTAGATCTGAGTTCCTGCTGACTGAGAAACACCTCTACCAATGAGAGCAGTGGTAGATGGGGAGCAAACATCAAGACTAAGTCCTGAGCTGAGTGATTATCCCCCATTGTCTAGGAAGAGTCCTTCTTGCAGGCCAGGTTCCTTTACTAGTAACCCTCCCTGTTACCAACAAGGTGAATCTGATGTGTAAGGCAATATGAAACTAAAAATCCAAAACTGTATTCATGCAAATGAAAAAACAAAAAAGAGGGCATTTTTTTCTTCACAGCTGTCACCTATTTGAATTCTTGCAAAAGTCTTAGTCAGTGTCAGAGCTGAGTCACTCCTACAGTGTATGGCCAAGGTAACATCTTGTGAGGATATGTTTGGGAAGAGGAGTGGGAGTAAAGGGGAGGGAGAGGGCTAATCATGCTTCATAATTTCTCATCTTCCAAAATAATCTGTTTTCTAAATGTATTGCTAAATCCTTGTGCTAGCAATCCACCATCTGTTCCTTTTTTCCACACACCCACTATGTAGTCTGCTGTCTTGTTACACTGCCAAAACTCTATATATTGTGGGTAGAAGAGAGCCTCTACTTTCAGATGCTTTTCTTAGGTGACAGGGGAAAAAAACCCTTTGGAATGAGCACCAAATATGAACGAGTATATGGCCATGCAGCATGCTCTTATCCTGCAATCTGTGATGTAATCTCAGCAGCAAGCAGGCAACTAAATTTTATCCATCTAATTCCAGGCAGGGGCTCTGGTAACACCCTCCAGCATCGACTGAAGCTGGAATGTTTTGGGTAATCTCTGCAATGCCTCAATAGAATTATAAATCCATAAATCAAAGCAGTCATTATGTATTTGAATAATATGTGGATCAAAGTCTCAGATTGAGGGCCCCTTTGTTCCCATGCTCTTTTTATATCTTAGTCAGTGAGCATCTATTCAATGAGAAACAATTACAGTGAATTTAGAGCAAAAACATACAGTGCTAATGGAGCTCTGAAGACCTCCTCTGGCAAAGTATTTAAGCATATGTTTAATTTTAAGCACATGAGTGGTAAGAGTGGAATTGCACGCAAAAGAGTGGCATTTGGTTCAGCAATATGTTGAATTGGTATCTAAATTTAAGTTATCGATCTCTCCAAACTGAGCTTTTTTCAAAGTAGTTCATCTTTACTCTCCCACTTAAACACTTTCCTAGCAGCATTTCATACCACAGGTCTGTATGAATACTGCATTAAATCCTGCTAATCCTACTCTAAGACGGGTCTGTCTTCAGTTGGACCAATTAAAGAAAGAGGAGCAAGACAAGGGCCACTGTCTCATTAAACAGTGCAATTATCCTGGGATATATGAGTGCTGGTTTTTTGCCAAAAGGAAGCTGAGATAAAACAACTAAGTGAGCTATGATGTGCATCGATTTAGTCAGTGCCACGGCAGACACAGGACTAGACCACTGGATCACAAAAAGCCACCACTAGAAATGTCAGCCAAAAGCCTCCTGCCTCCAGTCTAAGATAACCCCAGATAGTCCAGGGCTCTTCTCTCATTTGGAAGGACATTTCTTGGGATGAAAGTTAATATTGACAACACTGGGCTGCTAAGCCTCTGAAAAGCAGTACAAGCAATTACAGATATGACTGTACCTCCAGTGAAAGAAAAAGTAGCACTGATGGATCTGGAAGGGTTTTCACATGGCTGTGCTAATGCTTGCTAGGAAGAAATGAGACCAGTAGGACAAGAACATTGGTGCACCTTGTTTGTGCACTGGGAAGTAGGAAAATCCTCTGGATTTAAACCACTTGTGACAAACAGAACAAATCTGACTCTCTGCTCTGCTCTGCTCCAGAGAGGCTCCATTGGATATACTGTAGTGAGGCCTTGAGGCAGCTTGCATAGGTGTTTGGGAAAGATGCAGGTTGTCCGCTGGTGTAGCTCCCACCCCAGCACCTGAGCTGTTGCCTGAGGAGACTTCCAGCTGTTCAGGGGCCACTTCCCTGCTTAAGCCTGGCTAATGTGGGTGGTCAGGTGCAGTCCCTTGTTGGCAAACTTCCCCTGCTATGATTTGCCCTTTCACATTGGCAAAAGCAAGAATTGTGAAATGTGTCAAGGCTATCGAGAACACAAAAGTGGTCTGCTCGTAAGGTGAAAATAAAACATTATTTCAAAGGATAGATGTTGCAAAAGACTGAATAAGATCGGCAGACTGTGTAAAGATCAGTGGGAGGAGTCACATTGCTGAGAAAATGAGCCTGGTTTTTGCCCCACAACATGCTATGGGGAGGGCCTGTCTGGAGGACAAACTTTTCCAAAGGGAGAGAAGGAGGGAGAGATGAAGAATCTTTTTCCCCAGAGAGCAGGACAGACAGCCACGTTTTGTCTTAGAATCTCCCTGTGGGGATGCTGCTATACAACTTTCCTGGTGGACATGATTAAAATCCAATGAAACTAATGGCAAAGACTTATTCAGGCCAGCTACCATAATTTGAGAAAATGTTGTTAATGTCCAAGCTCTTTTTCCCTGGTACATGTTTCCCCCTCTTTAAATGTTCTTCAGTTTGGCCCCAAGTGAATCACAGATCAAAGCATTTCAGCTTTTGAGACCAAATTGCAGTTTATAATGTCTGTGGTTTTCGCTAATCTGTCTCTGTGTCATCTCATTTTAAATCAACAGAAAGCAGCACAAAATAACTTATTTTGGTAAGCCCTGCTGAATGTGGGATTTTAACTCAGGCATCCTGTTACCAATTCTCTCCACAGGTAAATGGGGTTTTCTGGGGGCGCTTTGTTCCTATTGTAGACATCAATTTTGTAAACAACTTGTACTCCACTGAGGTGAAACAACTACATCTCCAAACCTGAGCTCAGATTCTGGTTTGTCTCCCTTCTTACAGTTTTAACTGTATCAAAGGGTAGCTTAATGCTGTAAAGAGCCTTTCATTTTTAATTAAGTAAAGACAGTCCTAACTTCAAACCCACTTGAACAGCCTGGGTTTAAAAGTTCAATTCATGCCACAGCCTTATTTGCTCTTCACAGCAAAGACCATGGCAAACAGAGGCTGATTCTAGTGGAAACACTGCTCCCCAGCTCCCAAAATCACTGCTTTGTGATTCCTTGTTTTGTGCTGATGCTGCTGCCCTAACAACAAAGGGGATCCACAAAAGTAGCATGAGGATGAGTCAGCCCCAGGGTGCATCACACATCAGCGTGCCACACAGGGATAGCTGAGCACATCTCCACTGGCTCCATGGGCTTTCTACTGGGCTATCACCATCTGCTCTATGTCCCTGCACATCTTGCTATGTAACACTATGTGTGAGAAAAGAAAATCCAACCTAATGTACTTATTTCCTATTCCAATTTCACTCATCCATCTCACCTTTCTCTCCTTCTTTTAGCAACATAATTAGCTGCCTCACTACTCCTGCATCCTTGAGCCCATGGAGGAGGTGGCTGCACACTGGATGGTGGCTAGAGCAGCCATGAGTGACTCCCATGTTGTCATACCCTGGGAAAGTCAGAGACTTGAGCTCCTGGTGTTGAGCCTACAAATTAGCACTGTTGGAGCAGATCTCCTTGAGGAGCGAGTAACACATGAAACTCCCACAAATGCCAACCTGGCTTTTGTTTGGGATTGCCTAACTGACGAATAATGTAAGAGTCCACCTTACATTTCTTTTTGTTTAACCGAATCACTCTGCAAAACAAAACCAACCAAAACGAAAGCAAGCAAATACTCTCCAGAAGTTGATGTCTGACTTCATAGTGTGGCTTTGCAGAGTAAGGTGCACTGGATAAAAAAGAGCTTTGTGTTCACAACAGAGGGGCTGTGCATGGAGGGAAGGACCACCCTTTGCAGCCAGAGCAAAAGTCTACACAGCTCAGTCTAGGTTCGGTCTGGTCAGTAACAGGAGTCCAAGAAAAGAGATAAATATTCTCACAGTTGGCAGTCTAAGATCTTCTTGGCCTGGAGGTTGTATCCAGAACATTACTTTCAGCGGCCCTTGGTAGGTCTGTGCTCTACGAACTTGTGTAAACTATTGGCCTTCATTTGTCATGCCCACAATTTAATTATGTGTTGGGTGAAAAAATACACCTACTCATTTGTTTTAAAGGTCAGTCTGGGTGCTGGACTATCACAGATCAAATAGAGTAAAAGCTAAAAGAATAAATGAAATTTTGAGAGCTATTATTTACACACACATCCTATTCTCCTAAAATACGACCCAATTTGTTTCCACATCAGTAGAATAAATTAATATTGAGGCTGTGTGATCAAAAATTCCTCTTGTACGTTTGAGTGTCCAAAGACCAAGCCCTGTGCAGGTCCTCAAAATGCCAGGTGCTGCAGTCCTGTCCTTGGGGAGGTTTGGGGGCGGGGAAAAAGGGTCGTCAAGGATGAGGGCAAAGCTCTGCTGCTCGCCCATCCTTTGGAGAGAAACATCTACCTGGTTCTGCTCAGCTGCTCACAGTGGCACAGCCTTCCCTTCCAGATTGTGTGGCACCTCAGGATAGTGCATAATGCCTGTCCACCTGGGAATCAACAAGAGTTTGTGTCACTGTACATGGAGGAGATGAAGGGAGACGTGAATTAGACCATGTCAGCAGTAGTGCGCTTTAAATTTGGGGTGTATCTTGGGAAGGTATCCAGTTCATCCAGTTTGGCAGGGGTGAGGGGGAGTGTGGAGAAGGAAGTCAAGTACACCATCAGGAAAGAACAGCTTACCTCTGAGCTTCTTTTAGTGAAAAAGAGCAAGTGGCAATTCCCTGTCAGATGGAAACCAAAATAAACTCTGCAAGATGGAGGGATTCTTGGCACTGCTGTGCTCTGCAGGAGCACGTACCTCGGTCATCTTTCCAGATCTGTTGCCATAGGTTTAAAGCCAGAATATAGAATTGCCTGAAAAACAACATTCCAAGAAAATAGAGTTAAAGCAGTTCAAATTTGACAGGCCTAGCCCTGCCCTGCAGAAGGCAGAGGCAAAAATACCTCTTCATTTTTTCTTTGTGGTTTCCATGTTAAAATGTCCTGTTTTGCCCTTGAGTATCATATTTTTACCCCCTGTAAGGGGTGAGTCACAGGGCCCAGTGCCCCTGCAAGGAGTGGCACTCACTGATACAGTGAGTCAGAGGGCCCTCCCAATGCGCCCAGTACCCTGCCACTGGGAGAGGCAAGTGCTAGTTGGTTTCAAGCAGTGGGCTGGGTAGCTGGAGGTGGTAACACCCAAGAGGGACAGAACAGGGAGTGTGTGCCCAAGTAATGGTTAAGGCAGAGGAAGGGACATTTGTGGGAGCCTACAGATCGGGAAGTGAGGAGAAAACACCAGGTGAAGGATGGAAGAGCAAAGAAGTGAGACAGGGGCAGAGACTCTGTGGCAGAAGCCCATGACAAGGCTGGAATAGGACATTTTTAAATGATTATTGAGATATGTTTGGAATTAGAAAGCTGTATTTTCCATTTCAAATGTCATTTGAAATGTGTTGTTTGACCTTCAAGATCTTATTCTGCATGGCTTTACCAAGGAGAAGTCCTATCTGACCAACCTAGTGGCCTTCTATGATGGAGCGTCTACTCTGGGCAAGGGAAGGGCTAAAGATGTCCTCTACCTGGATTTCTGTAAAACCTTTGATATGGTCCCCCACAATATCCTTCTCTCTAAACTGGAGAGAGAAGGATCTGATGCGCACACTGTTCAGTGTCTAAGGAATTGGTTGGATGGTCACATCAAGAGGGTGGTGGTCAACAGCTCAGAGTCCCAACGGCCATCAGTGATGTGTGGTGTCCCTTAGGGGTCCATACTGGGACCAGGGCTATTCAATATCTTCATTAATGACATAGACAAAAGGATGGAGTGCACCCTTAGCAAATTTGCAGATGACACCCAGCTGAGTGGTGTGGTTGACACACACCTGAAGAGTGGAATGCCACCCAGAGGGACTTAGACAAGCTCTGGAAGTGGGTCCATGGGAACATTTTGAGGTTTAACAAGGTCAAGTACAAGATGCTGCACCTGTGCTAAGGCAACTCCAGGTATCAATACAGTTTGGGGGACAAATAGATCGAGAGCAGCCCAGTTGAGAAGGACTTGAGTGTGATGGTGGATGAGAGGCTGGTCATGAGCCAGCAATGTGTGCTTGCATCCCAGAAAGCCAATTGTATCCTGCCAGGCAGTTGGAGAGTGCAGCTCACGCAGTAGGGTGGATGTGCTGCCTTTTGGCGGGGTCTAGCTGTACAAAATTTAATGGGTCTAGACAGCTAGATGTAAACAGGTACTAGTTGCATTCAGCTCAAGACTAAGGAGAGGAATCACACTCCAAGCATCCCAAATATTTGGGTCTAAGTTGAGTTTGGACCTCCTTTTCCAAGTTGATTTACCAAAGTATATAATGAAGTCAAATTTTTTCTTTAGCTGAGTCCAGGCCACAGAACATCTTCCATTTTATTTAGTGCAGTCCCATGAAAGCTCTCTAACATTTGGAGTGAAGCTTTACTTTTCTGACACATTTCAGCACATAAACATAATCGTGATCAATATGAAAAAAATAACTGTTCAGAGTGCCTTGGCTCAAGTTTTTCCATTGAGATAATCTGAACGAATTGTTCATATATATATAATTATTTGCAATTTTGATCTTTTGTCCTGATTTGAGGCAAAATAATTTTATAATATCTTAGTCACTTTTGCAGGAAAAGAAATAATACTCTTTCCAAGTCTACCTGAGCTTGGCTGCAATATCCTGAAGTGGAGGCTGTTCGTGCCTTTTAGTAATTGTGCTTAATTGCAGGTGGTGCACCTACCAATACAACGGCTTTGTGATTTTTAATTCTGCTAAGTTTGTTGACATAATGCTATATTTAAGTTCCTCAGGCTGCTTAGCCATTGTACAAACCAATTCCTTTGGAAAATGTCCATCTTTTTTATTTCAACCCACTTCCTTTTCTCCTGGAGTTACATGGCTAATCAGCCCAATGGAGCTCAGCACAGAGTGCTGATACCACTGGAAGTACATAACCCCTTTCGGAGAGATACCTGGTCCACCAGTGTGATGGTGCTTTTATGGGTTTATACATTTATAAGGGTTTGATATATAGTATTGTTAACTTTCATATATACTCTCTGTAAATAGACTGTTCTAGTCTCTCCCCCCCTTTCCCGTTTGGTTACTCCTGACCATGTTATCCCTGCCCTCAGTTGTATCCCCTCCTCGGACCCCTCCTCTCTTAGTCCATATTTGTATCCCAGCTCCCCCCTTCTTCTGGTCCTTTCCCTATCAATCCAAAGTTACTTGGTCCTGGATAGGGTTGAGTAGAAGGCCTCTGGCTTCTGCTCTTGTCTGTTACCTCCAGATCCCACCTTCCCTTGTCCCTAGTTGGTGTTTTACTTTTCTCCACCCCCAATCACACCCCCTAGAAAAGGTCAAGCCCGAGGGTCCTGGGTGCTCTCTGCAGTAGGCTCCCATTGGGACCAAACCCCCAATAAACTGAACTCTGTTCTACCTACTCAGAGAGACATTTTCTGCTTCCTTTAGCAAGCAGTGGCTACAGGTCCTTCATCCTGGAGTGCTGTTTAGGTAAAGGGCGAACTGACCACACTCGAGAAGCCTCTTGCGAGGTGTGTGGCAGGGCGTACCACCTAACTAGTGGCTCCAGAGTCGCCGGAGTGCCCGAGCTCTAAAGAGGAGAGACGTTTGGTGCTCTCGTGCCCAGACATCTGCCCCGAGGCCCTCAAAGGTGGCTGTGAGCTAGCCTGGGCTAAAGCAGGGTCTGAGGAGAAGCCACCAGAGAAGGCACTGTAGCACACCAGGGCACAGGAACCATTGGCTTTGACAATACATGGGCAAGAGTGTTTGGAAACATATGTTCTACACCACTTATTACTGACCAAGCTACCTATGATTCATCCTCTCCTGCTCTGAAAAACCTCTGGCCTTTCTCTCTTTATTTTCTTCCTGCCATATCCTTACAGAGTGTGCTTCAAAGGACTGCAAACAAATTGAGTGGTACAGTATCTGCAGCCTGACTTACAGTTTTTAAATTTCCCTTACTTACAGCCGTGTGTGTGACTGTCACCATACCCTGACAGGTGATTTAATTTTGGTAGCACCTTGAGTTTTTCCTTGGGTGGTAGCAGGTAATGCAAATGATTCAGAGAGCCTGGGCAGCTCATGCTGTTCCTTCTAGCAATTCTGCTACATTTTATCAATGCAGTCTCTGGAGCTGATGGCTTTACAAAAGGAATATTTCCTTTCTGTGCTGGGATGCAGTGAGCAAGGAGGATCTCTTTTACCCTAGTGCTAAAGCCCCAGTGGGTGCTTCCCCTTTAGGACAGAGTAGATTTGCTTATTTTTGCTATCATATGTCCTAGCAGAAGCGTAGTAGCCCACTGCTTTCCCTCCTTGTGCTCACCAGCCTGCAGGGTAGGGGTGTGTTGTCTCTGTCCCAGACTCAATTTCCCCATTTTTGAGTGGGAATGATTTTCCTGAAGGGCCTTGAGACCTACTGGTGAAAATGCAACATAACCCCCGCTAAGAGCTCTGCCTGCTCCTGTGCTTCCAGCTTCATTAGAAAGCTCTGAAAACTGCATTTATCATCTGTATTTCAAAAATATACTGAGCTTCTCCAAAGCCAGGGACCCCTTACCCCAGGTGTTCTTTCAGCATGGTCTGCCTCCAGAAAAAGTCTAGTGATCTCTCCAGTTTTGACTGCAATACATCATTCTGAGCCATTTGCTGATCCTTCCTTCTGTTTCTGTTCCTCCACGCAGGCCCCAAGGAGTCTGTACACCTCAGAAGCTGTTAAAGGGGGTACGAAGTGTTCTGTGTGGTGCTAAACGGACCCTGCCACTGCTTCCTGTGTGGATTGCTCCTCCAAACCAAGCGTCAAGGGAAGGCCACAATGCAGGGCCTTGGAGGATGCCTCTGAGCAAGGAATGCTGCATGTGGTACCCTGCAAGATTACATGCTCCCAGCTTGTCCCTGACCCCATGATGAGACATAGACTGGTCACACATTCAGTCTCCACGCCTGGCATGTGTCACAGGGCAGGAGGGAAGCCACAAGAAGCAGCAAGGGAGAACAATGAAGGAAGCAGTCATGTCTCTTGTTTGGATTTTCACTGGAGAGAGGACTATTTGACAGACTCAGCAGCAGGTCAGAGACCAGCTTAACGTAGCAGGATGGGGTGGTTATGCCTCCTTTCCAGGCTGGAATACAGGCAGAGCTGCTGACCCTGTAAGAACAAACATAAGACAGATCCCAGATGGGAGATATGGGAACAAGAGACAAGAGACTTAAGGTCTGATAACTCCTAACTCACCAAGGGTAGCCGGGACCAGCTTCTATGCCCAGCCAGGGTGCAGGATTCTTAATGGTCATCAGCCTTTCTGGTCCCTAGTGATACCTGAGTCATTGCCTCTCGGGCCACTTTGAGAAGCTCAGCTAGTCCTGGTAGAGCTAGGTGGTCCAGTCTGGTACAGCAATATATCAAACCAAGCTTAATGAGGAAACGTGAAGCCTTTGGTCCAACTTAGACACTGCTGGTGCTCTTCAGTGCACAGAAGTCCCAATTCAAAGGTCAGTGAAATCAGTGCAAGAATTTACAGTCATCCTGAAGAACTTTAGACCCTAAAGGAGTGTTTCAAGGTCCCTTTTCTGCCCCCTCACATCCCACATCCACCATGTCTTGTCCCTCAGTAAGGCTCATAGCATGGTTTTGGCAGCTGTTGACTGACCAAATTTCCAGTGCATGGAAGAAGCACCCAATGCCAGGTATCTAGAATTCCTCTAACCTTACTTTGCATCTTCTCAACCTCCTTCTTTTTCTACTTCCTGCGTCTTCTCCTTCTGCATCCAGTACCTTTTATATAGTCTGTAAACGTGTTGGCTCTTAACACACCCAAAATGTATCAGCAGGCAGATTCTGCTCATACCTTCACACAAAGAGACTGCAGGAGAGTAAAGAGAGCAGGAACTAAAAGCAAAAAGCAATTTGAGTTTTGTGCTTTGGGAGTGTATTTTATTTCGTACTTGTTCGGTAGCTTTGCAGATCCTTTTCTTGAAGCTTGTCACAGAAGGTGCAGTTTGCTCTTGGCAGCAGGGTAGCACACTGTGTGGATGAATTCCCACCAAATGCCCAAGAAGTGCTCAGACTCAGTCTCCATGCCCGCAAATGGATATACAGACCATTTTATGCACAATGAAAGAAGCTGCATCGAGAACTACAATGAGTAACCCAGTTTTTATTCATCCTATTTTGATCAAGGCCTCTAAAAGGTTACAAGCTCTTTTAAAACTAAGGAAAATGTGGATAGATGCCCAGACGCTATCCTGCTGACAGTGCACTTCTCTGACACATGTACCGTGCTCTGCTGAAACACTGATAGTGGTTTTTCACAGAGGTCTGCAATCTATTAGACAGCACTTACTGGTGCGTTTCTATGTATGAGCCGATCCAAGGCTAAGCAGACCATAAAAAATTATGAAATATTTGGGTAAATGGCAATGATCTTTTTAACCATCAATGTGGGTGTATTACATTGCGCATAGATGTAAATACACAAGTACACACATAAAATATTAGTGGCAGTGATCCTGATGAATTGATTATGCACCTTTGATGACATTCACTACACTTGGCCATGCTAATTCATCTCCTAAGGGTGGTTCTCTTGCTCCAAAACCTCTCTGAGACTGCCAGCAAGAGAGGCTTTTTGAAGTAAGATCAACCTGCCACAAAATTGCTTCACGTCTTCCCCCCTGTTGGGAAATTCCTCTTCCACTCACTCCATACAATTACCCATAGAAATGCAGATTAGACAATATTGAATCCTGGACCAAAAATGAGGTTAAGGTCCAACTGTTGATTGACCATTCAGAATAGAAAAAGAGAATTTTATATGACAGGAAAATATAAATTCTCAGCCTTCTTTGAGGACCACTGACATTGTCTTTGACTGACAAATTGAGACATAGCAGACCTTAAAGTAATGATATTTTTAGCTCCAGAAAACTTGATTATTAAAGGTTTTGAAAATTCATTAATTTTATGTTTTTCTTGGGGTTAGTCCTGTGAAGTTGAACTTACAGAAATAAAGATTTAACTTAACAGAAAATTATATGTAAGGAATATTTGATGTTAATATTGCCTCCTTTAACTGCACCAGAGATTTCCTTTTTGGACAGAAGATACACAAAAAGTATGTCAAGAGTTGAGCAACATGGAGTGGAATTGGCCCTTTTTAGGGTGTCTTCTGCAATTTGTTTATCATACAATCGCTAAGGTTGGAAAATACCTCAAAAATCATCAAGTTCAACCATTAGCACCACCATGTTCACCAGTAAGTCATGTCCCCAAGTGCCAAGGTCTCCCCTGAGCCTCCATTTTCCTCCAGGCTAAATGTTTCCAGCTCCCTCAGCTGCTCCTCATGAGAGAGCTCTTGGTTACTGTCTTCACCCAGAGTTTCCACAGATTTATAGAAACTTTGGATCCAAGCATTGCTCTGCCATATATGATACATGGCATCAGGTATTTGTGCAATAAATTCTTTATGCTGTGCCTTGTGCTGCTGGTTGAGTGTATTTAAAGTGGAGTCATGGCACATGACACATGGCACATGTTTGCAAGACTCCTCAGATCCATTTTCACAGAATCACCCCCTTTTAACCTCCATAATTTAAAAAGTTTGTCTAAACACCAAGAAGATTCCTGAACAAAGAGCCATTAAGCTCAGCAGCCCCTGATGGCTTGTTCTTTCCTAGAAGTGTGCTTGCAAGGACTGAGATGATGCCAATCTGATAATGACTTTTCCTATTTCTAACAGCACTCAGATGGGACTGCAGAAGTGATGTTAATATTGTGTCTGCTTCTTTAGTTCACCTGCTGGCAGTTGCCTTGCGGAGATGACTGGTTTTTCCTATTCTGTATCTGTAGCTTTGTGTGCTACTTTCAGCATGCAGATTATCAGAGTCCTGATCTTGTAGTTTATTAAGACCTTTTTTTTCTAATCTTGAAAAACTAGTCTCAATCAACTGGGAAGGAGGGAAATTTCATTTCTCTCTTTGTCTTTTATAAATACATGTATTTGTTTCAAGTATTTAGACATGCACACGATAGCTCAGAAAATAACTAGCTCGAATGTTGCATTTCCAATGGGAGGATGTTAGCATGCAAGATTTTTAGAAATGTTTAAAGTCAGAACAGGTTCAATGTGTCATTAGCTCGAGAGGTAAAAGAGGACAGGAGAATTACTGTTTACACATGAGACTATGACTGGCTTTAGGACTGTGGATCCATTTCTCTCCATCCCTCCTCCACACTGACACCAGTGAGTGCCTGGCAGACAGAGCTCAATCTGCTGGTTATTCTTGAGTATCTGCTGTTTTAATGTTTTAAAGCTTTGGTTTCTTGAGACCAGTGGTCTTGCATTATTATCAACCAATGTAATTTAAGAGAATGTCTGATTTTTAAAGTTGAAGATGAAGCTTGCAGTCAAAGTGAGGAGCTCTAAAAGCTTGGATGCCAGCAACCAAATGAAGAAAGACATACATTTCCTATTAAAAAGAATTGAATGATATAACTCTTGGCAGAGGGCCATGGAACTGCTGTCAGCGTTATTTCCGTCTGCTAGGGCCAGGACTGAATGCACAGGGCATGTCTGCACTCCAAAATGAGCTAGTGAAGGCTTTGGCAGTGTGTCCGCTCAGCACGTCCAGCCCAGAGCTCACTGGGGGGTCTGGATGATGACTAGCTGTGCTAGTGGACTAGATGGCTCCTGAGCCAGCATGTCATTCCCATGGCTGAACCCTACCCTCTGCCCATGTGAAGGTGGTACTGGGTACAACTCAGTACAACTGCATCTGGGGAACTGGATAGTCTCTGCGTGAAAGCCTACCATGAGACAAAGGATCCTACCAATGGGTTCCTTTTCCATTTTGTTTTGCTGAAGGATTATTTCTTGCACCTTGTTGCTTTTGAGTACAGACTTTGTCTAAACCACAGAAATGCTTGCCTTTTTCATACCTCCTTTATAAGATGTCTGGATCCGTTTTCATGTGCTCAGCGATTTATTCCCACCCGCTGGAAGGGAAAAGGAAGTTGCAAATGTCAACTCCTATTTGACTGATTTGGCTGATTGCTGGACTATAGGAAATTGTTCTGTTAGTGTAAGGCAGGTTCTCAAACAAGAAGATATGAATAGGAAGTGAAGAAAATACAGTTGTTCAAAAGGTTTTGCATGTAATGTTCAAGATTAGATAAAAACAATAGCACATTGTGAGGCTGGTGTGCTGTAAGACAAGTAATGCCAAAGAAGATGCCTAAAGCAGATGGGATTGATCACCTTCTGAATGTACTTCTTGTTCTTCATCAGTGGTCCAGAGAACCCAGACTGTTCAAAGCACAGTCAGCTCTTAGGTAAGACCAAGTTACTTGGGGCTTTATCCAGCTAGATTTTGGAAACCTCCGTGGTTGGAAACAGCACAACTTTCCCGGACAACAGCCTTGTGTGCAAGAGATGGTAATGCTCCTTTGAAAACTCTTCCTCCTTCCTTCCTGTGGCTGGAGTCGAAAGCATTCTTGTACAATCTTAGTATGAAGACCTGAATGACTTATATTCAGTCATCTTCAGACTCTAAGCCTGTAACTCACAGTATGCTCACAACCTAACTTTCTCACTGCCTTACAATGAGTACCAAGTCATGATTAGGTTACCTGAAATCAGCATTTTTTGACATTTGAGACTCTTGAGGGCATGTGGGATACCTGCATGAGGCTGGTAGACATGAGTGGCCCAATGAGTAATGGCTGAAAGGCAGGCAGGACAGTCAAGGACACATTACACAGCACAAGATGTTTATGATGGGTAATGAAACTAAATGTCAAGGGTGGGATGCAGCTGCAGATTCAGACACCTACTTTTAGACACTGTCTACACTTAAGTTGTGTGTCCAAACTCTCACTGTAATCTGCGAATATCTAATCACTGCAATCAGTGGAGCCTAGGGAGAGATTAAGGTGAGCATGTACAGATAGCTACTTAAAGGTAATGTGAATCAGTCTCCAGGCTCCATTGGCTGTGGTAAGATTTGGTTGCCTACTCAGATAGTGCTATGTGAGATGATTTGCAATGTTGAGATATCCACACTAGGTGGGTAGATTCTAGGTAGATATGAGACCTTCTGGAGAAGCAGATGGAGGATAGGCAGAATACCCTGGGACATCTCAAATACCTGCCCCATGTGAATCAAGTCTCTAGTTCTCAACGGGTGTGGAGGAATTATGACACACAGCTTGCATGTGCACCTTACACGGCAGACACCCTCATAAAGCTGTCTCAATCTGAAGCCCATCTCATTGCTAACTTTTAGATGGAGAAATAAGAAATTTATTCCACTTTTAAAATTGATCTTTATACTAAAAAGCTCAAGTTAGTTTACCGAATTCCCTGAATTTCTAACTTTTCATGCTTTTAAGGGCTTTGAGAAGGAAGAGAGTTATCAGTTATCAACCAGGTCTTATATTGGGGCTCAGATGCAATTCAGGATACATTTACAAACCCAAACACATAACTGGAGAATAGTCATCTGCTGATTTTCTCAGTTAAGAGTTTCAAAGCTTAGAAATTATCAGGTGTCTGATCTCTCTGATTAAACAGGGTTTATTACAAGTCACTCATTGAAGCCAGAATCTTTAAATCTGTGCCTTCCATGAATCAACCAGAACTAAGGCATGACTTCTATGGAAAAAATGTGAGCCCTGATTTTAAATTTGCTTTGATAGAGAATTCTGCATAGCAATTAGTGACCTATCCTGGTGATTAAACCTTTCACTATTAAAATTCATCTTTCTACTCTGAGTATGAAATGTCAGCTTATAGACATTGAATCATGTTGTAGCTTTGCCCAAGAGAATGCTGAACCCTTTGTTGCTGAAATTCCTGCAGGAGGTACTAGCATTTTTGTGTTCATTCAATCACTCTGGCTTCATTTGCTTTTGGCTACAAGTTTTTATTTACCCATATGTGGCCTTAGTCATTGTTTTCCATAGGATTCTCTTGCTTGTATATAAAACCAATAGTCTTTGTTGTTAGATAATTACTCTGTCAGTGATGTGCTGTCCTCATTAGTTGCTACTGTGCATATATATGTGTGCTATCAATTTTATTAACGAACATTTCTTTCCCTGTCATAGTCAAAAATGTTAAATAACAGAAAGTCAAGAAAAGTCTCATGGAATTCTCTCTGAGGATATTTCCCTGGTTACCCTTAGATTTGAAATTTGTAATTTCTAGCATTTAACCCTTTTCCAACCATGTACTGTGCTGTTTTTCCTATTGTTTGGGCCTGTGAGTCAAAGTGCCATGCATAAGCCATTCAGGGAATCTCTTAGATGAGCACTACAGCCTTTATCAACTCAACTTGTTCATCAATAAAAGATAGCAAGTTATATCTTGTAACAATATTTTATATATCAGTATCCTGACAGAATCTATCTCTTCCCTAACTGGTGGCTTTTCTGTTCCTTTTCAGCAAGAACAGTCTTCTTCCTTGTCTTCTGGAGGAAAGACACATTGAAGACACCAGTGGCCCAACATCATGTCACGCACAAGTTGCATTGGGCAGCAATAGAGAGCTGCATCCTTGCAGGGCTTTGCTGGGGCTGCTTGCTATTCTTACTTCCCAAGGCACGCTGCTGAAACATGGCTCAGCTCAGTGGTGCAGTGGGACCATGGGAGCAGGGAGCACTGCCACAGCTCACTCAGACCTGGTGCTGTGCTTTCCACTTCTGCCGGGTAGTCACAGCAAACACCGACCCACCTGCTGTACTCTGATGCTGCACCGAGTTAGTTACTGCTTAAGCAGTTTTTGGAAATGCAGAGCACTGTAAAGGTATGAAGTATTATCACTACTAAACCAGTGCGAGCCCATAGCTCTGCTTAAATTTACAGCTCTGTGCTAAAAGGTGTGAAAAGGACCATCATAAGAGAGGCTGGACTTCAAGAGTATGCTCAGTCTTTAGGAGGACACAAGGCATAGCAGCATTTTGGTCATGTAGTTTGGATAGTCGTAGGATTAGAGAAGGTGGGGGACTGAAAGGGTACAAAATATTCATGTTATTCTACTACTTCCCTACACCATCTCAGCTCACAGACAGCAAAATCACTGAAGTTGTGGGAGTGATATCAAGCTTAATTTGACAAAGAGCATTGGTTAAAACCCCAGTATTTACCATATGTACAGTAAATTACTAGGACCTGGAAACAGGAAGGGAAAAACAAAAGATATGTATATTATTAGTGTAATGGAGTATGACATGTAGAAAATTCATAGTTAGGTTAAAAATCCTGAAAATTTTTGGTTCTGTGAGCCATCTGGGAAAATGGGTATTTAACAAATCATAGATAGTATAGGGATGCAGTGCTGTTACAGTCATCTGCTTGGGCTCACATGGTTTTGTCATAAGGCTCCTGCTATTGCTGGATCAGCAATGAACATCACTATCTTCAGCCTCTGTTTACTGCAGCTTCTGAATATTATAAATTTTGCAGGCTTGCAGGAATGGTGCCAGAGGCTCTCAGAGTCTGGACTTAGTTAAAATTTGTGGTGAAGGGAAGAGAGAAAGGGGAGTAAAAAATGGAGATCTCCATCTGGGGTAAATTAAGATAGTGCTACTCCAATCTATGGCAGCTCAAGACCACTTTAAGGAAAAAGCATATGCTGAGAGCTCATGGCTACCCTGATGAGTAGCCAGCCAGGCGATGTTTTCATCCTTTTTTTTTTTTAACTGACAAACTAAACAATTTTATTATTTAGATTTTATTCTGGTTTTGTTTCTAGCTCCCCACAAATACTGGTGGAGCACTGGCAAGAAAAAAACATCCACTTGTAAACCAGTTATTTGTTTTTTCTAGATGAAAGTTTAGACTACCCCATTTGAGTCAAGGTAAGGTAAGAAAGGGTGAGTTTAAGAGTGCTGATGTATTTCCTGACTTTAGAAGGAAAGAATTAATTGGCAAAGTTTTCAGAAATTTCAGGTATTGAAAACCCTGGAATAGTCTTACTTGGATTTTGCTTTTCAGTCTTTATGTCCTTTAAGGAAAAATCATTAAAATGTAAAAGTGGGCTGGGACCCCACATTCAGCCCTTCTCATGGCTCCTTTCAACTACATTCACCATAACTTTCACGTTGTGAAGGGCAACTCAAATTTTCCAGTATTTTAAGACAGTTTAGGGGAATGTCGGAGTTCCTGTATCACAGGATGTCAGCCTTTACGTCCCATGGGTGTGTGTTGGAGGCTTGGGGGCTTAGCTTCTTACAGCATGGGAAGCATTTCCTACTTAATGAGTTTTGTGCATTTCTTGAACAGCTGCACACCTCACCTCCTGTGCCACTATGAGGATACTTAGACAGAAGTTGTGCACCAGGTGGGAGAGCTCTGCCATCCAGAGTAGTTCTTCGAAAACCAGATGGATGTCTCCGAAAGTTTGCTGCAGTTGCTCTCCATCACATCTGGTGAGTGTATGGCTCAGGAGGTTTCCATGAAGCTCTCTTATCTGAGTATTTTTTCATTAGCAGATTGCCAGGGAACAACTGTAACATCTGATGGGTAAGAAATGGAGATGGATCATGTGACACAGCACAGCAAATTAAGTCCAGCCTGCTATATCAAATGAGTAGGAAACATCTCCAAGGTAGAAAACCAAATGTCACAAATTACTGTGAAGGGATGTAGAGACCCTCTTGAGTTTTTGGGCCCTGCAAATACTACAAAATAAGCATTTCTCTGCTTAATGCACAGTGGAGACATTTTGACAAAGCAAATAAGCATTTACATATGTTTTCAATGTTTTCCATTTTTTCTGGGTCAATCTATAACCATTTAAACTCTAATCTCATTCCTAGCAGTCAGTCTGGTTTGCACCGAAGGAATTGTAGTGATATTCCAGATTTACACCAATAAAGGTGAGAGTCAAGTCTTGCTGCAATTTGCAGTCGGTTCGATCTTGTACCTGCTGTCATTTGGACTGGAATGGTCTCTTTATGTAGCTAACCTCAACAAGTACTCAAAGATGAACTTACTAGCCAGCATTCACAAACTCTTTCCTTAACAAGGACAAGACCAGATTTGGTCCTTCGTCCCAAAAGATGCAAACTCAGCAAGATTGGAGAGTATTTTCAGCAATTGCAGTAAGTATTTTCCTGTGGTCAGCAACGGCTTTCCAGAAAATGAGTTTTAGGATTACAATTGGAATGTTTCAAATGGGATTGAAAGAAATGAATTGCTGTTTCCCTAGATTTCCTAAGGCGTTAGCCCAATGAATATGACATCCAAACTTCAAGTGCTTTGTTGAGCCTGGATCTCAGAGCTTCTCTGAGCTTGAACAGCACTCAGCTGGGCATCAGTGATTGAGGCGATTTACTATCAGGGCTACTTCCCACTAGTTTGTAGTACCTAAAACCTGATGTTGGTTTCAGCCGTCAGCAAAAGCCACCTTTTTCTGAGTTATTTTACTGGTATTGCTTAGACTTATAGAACAGAGCTTCATTTCACTTTTTCTTTTTTTTTTTTCTTTTTGATTTTTGCTATTCAAATACCCTATTAGGTGTTTCTAAATGTAGAACTTTTATATATCATCGTGGACATGTTAACAAGTGTGTGCATCTGGCATAAATTAGACCACCTATGAAGGTGGCCTAAGAAATCTAGATATTACCAGAGGAAAGAGTGGAAAAGGCAGTTTACTACCAAGAAGAGAAACATTTTAAAGCCAGCCCACCAGCAAAGAGACCCTGGCAGGCTATAAAGAACTTTTCAACAGAGAGTGGAAAGCGCATATGAAGGACAGATATTGATCCCAGTTTCACCAAAGGCAATTAACTGTGTTGACCACAGGTTATTTGTGCTAGCCTTACAGTTGTGGGGCTGAATGAGGCATGGACAGAGGGTAAGATGCAGTTCTGAGACCATATGAAGCCATTGCAGATATGTGCTTAAATTTCACCTGCAGGAAGAGAAAACCATTAGAAAAGCAAAATACTTCAAGAAATTTTTGAAGACCATTGAAAGACTATTTCTCTGCTAGAAGTAGCCGGCTGTAACAAATGTAAAAATTTTTCACTACACATAATAATACAAAAAATAAAGTGAAGATGCATGTAATTAAAGTATTTCCTATTTCCTCTCTAAAGAGCTGAGAAATCTTGATGCTTACCTCACATACCAGAGCAGAAGGACCACAGGCTGTCCTATATAAACAGTGCCGGTCCAAGTTTGATTTTATGGAGTTCAGGTTTAGCTCAAGAATTGAGACTGCCTGCAGCCCTATGCATTCCCACTTGATTTAATCACCATTGTGCAAATCTAAATAGGAGTAAGAACTCTCAAAAATGGGGTTTATCTCTGCACTACCGAAAAAAAAGGGAGTGTGTTATTTTGTGGCAAAATAACCAACTGAGAACAGCAACTGAAGATGTGAGCATACAGTGCCAATGTTTTTGCAGACTGCAGTTAGAGATCCTCTTACAAGTCTGGTATTCCTTCAGCACAATCATTACAGAGGATCTGGTTCTTGGTGCTCAGCTGTTACTATTTGCTTTTAAAATTATTTAAGGGGTGAAATGCTTGAAATATGGTTTGAGGTTGGTGAGTTCTTCTACCATGCAGGACAAACAGAGTGGTCCAGCAGCTGTGGGGGAAGCACAATAAATGTGAGGTCTTTGTAGGACCTTCTTTGACCTAAGGGTGCCTGGGTGAGTGCCTCATCTTACAGACTCAGAGGATCGTGATATCCTTGAGTCCTCCACTAGGTCCTCTGCTAATCCCTCAGGAGAGAGGTGAGGTGACAGCAGTCGAGAGACAGCAGTCACTGAAATGGCATTTTGAAAGTGAGAAGGGGCTGTAGGTCATTTAGCATCATCCTTTTTGGATAGTTACTTGCTATCTGCATGAACAGACTCTCTTGCTTTGCGATTTTAGCACAGATGAGGGAAAAACAGTGAAGGACCAACTTAAGCTGCTTCAGAAGAAGCTGTAAGTAATCTTGTCAGGAAGAATCTGCTGTAAAAAATAATTATTTCTAAACCTTCTGAGACAGTAGTTTGTTTATACCAATAGTCTGATTGATCAAAGGGATATCCCAAGCCTAGCAGGCTAATGAGATAATGTGGTGGAGGTGTGCTGGCACCTGAAGAATGGTTACCATCCTGTCTATCCACTTCAATCTATTCAGTCCAGGCTCTGTGGTACAGCTACCTGCAGTAACCATCAGCACAAACCAAGATGAAGGACTGAGCTTGTACCTCTGGGTCAAGGAGAGGAGCCAGTCAGGTATGAAAACATACGGATTATGCTGACTGGCTCATTGCCTCATGCTTGTACACTGTCCTGAACAAGAGGCACTTCACCTTGTCCTCCTTCAAAGCCCCAAATCCTTCTGGTAAAGAAGGCATTATGCAAAGAGGCTCTTACTCCTTTCCTCGGACAATGGTCTGTATCTGTGCTTCAGCCGGAGTAGCACATGGCTGTTTGCCATAAGTAGTGAATAATACAGAGGCATTTGGGTTAAGGACAGTGCCAGAAGGACATTCATTTTACCAGTGCTACTTTGCTGGATACTAGTGCTTGGTGGTGAATGTGAAATAAGAAAGAGGCAAGTAGTTACATTTCAGCAGTCACCATGCTGTAGCCGTACTTGCCTCTCTCTAGCACCCACCTGTAGTCCATTTCATCCCTGGTTTGAGTTTCCTGAAGACACAGGGTAAAGGGTGAAAGGGTCTTGTTATGCTGAGATCTAGACACAACTAAACTGCACAGGTCAGCCTGAAGACAGCCCTAGCAAGAATGAAAGAGGAGAATATCCATACTCCTGGGGTGACAGGAGCCTCCTCACTTGGCATGGAAGAGTCTGCAGAGCAGAACTTTGACTGGAAAAAGGCACAAGACCATGCCTTAGTCTTCCATCTCCTGTTTCCCAGGTAGCTCACCACAGCTCCCATCTTGCTTCTTAAGTCTAACAGATGGTGTCGAGGAACTGGAGGCAAGCAGGGAAGATATGAATAGGACCTCATCACTTATGTGATCTGTTAAGAAATACGAAATGTCCTAAGCTCACTCACTAAATCTGTCACTTCTTTATGTCCGTGGCAGTTGTGAAAGGATCTTGAGGAACAGACCAAGTAGAAATCACCAGTGCCAATGTCATCTAGTTTAGGCAAAGTCCAAATAAGTACAGATGACCCTAGGTAAATCTGGATAAAATTCCCTCCAGAAGGAAAAAAATTAATCTGGAGTCCTATTCTGCAGTCATTCAGCCATATGTGTCCTTTAAAGGCTTATAGATCAAGAAACTGATCTCCATCTTCAGATGGCTCGTGTAAGGATAATGCACACCAATCCTAGAATGCAATATTGCCTGTGGCTGATATTGACAGGGACCTTCTCTGAACTAAGTTTCCTGTGAGTTACCACAGCAAAATTTGTGCATCCCTCTGAATAGAGAGGGGGAGGAAATCCAGCAGTGATTCTACTCTAGTGTGGACATAAAGAATCAAAGCCCAATAGCTGAGGAAGAGGGAACCAAAGTAAATATGGTCATTTAATGCCTAGGAAAGGGGTAGCAGCCACACTGGAGATCAGCATGTGCTTGAGGCAGTTTTTCAAGGAGCATGAAGGAAATGTCTCTGATTTTACCAGACAATTTACCTAGAGTAGACCAAACCATAGTGGGACAGGGTGGCAAAGCTGTGAATAGAGAGCTTCTGCTGTGTAGGACATACGGGGATTTTGGTAGGGTGCAGGATGGCCATATCTATCCAAGATAGTTACATGAATTTTGATGAATATTACCACTTCTTGACCTAACCTGCATGTGTATGTGATGAACTTTGAAGGAAACAATTGTTTTATTGTGGGAAGCAGAACTAACTTGTCCTTCAAACATTGGTTTTGTTCCTGCATAAGTTCAGACTTGGTGGCCTGCTGTAACCAGTAAGGGCAGGGCAGTTAACCTGATGTCTTCTCAACCCCAAACATCCCACTTTCAAAGAAGAAATTCAACCAAGTGTAGTGGAGTGTTAATGCTGAGCTCTGCCCAGTTTTCAAGCCCTTCAGCTGGAGCAGGACAGGGGAAGAGATATCTTCAGCTGGAGGACCTGGTTACTAACTTGTGTGCCAGCAATTTGGACTTGGAGCCCCAAAATTGCTGTATGTGAGGGAGGAGGCAGTTGCTGTCCTCACCAGCAGCTTGGGAGAAGTGAAAAGGGTGTTATTTGTGCTGCTTCAAGTTTGTGAACTCTGAGTCTTATCAACCTTTAGATACTCCTTTCACTGTTGTCATCCTAAACCCCCACAGCAGAACATACACTGCCTGTTGCCATCAGCTTCAGGCAAATGGAGTTTCCTTGCTGACAGGAAGGACTGGCCTCAGTTCAGTTGTTTCAGGTATTTTACTGGCCTGCACTGGGTTTTTCATTCGTGGGATTTTTTTCATAGTAAAAATAGCAAACAATTCTTGTTCAAGAGTTTGGGCCTCTCTATTGCGAGAGCTCCATGGACAACACACGCAGACCAATATGATCAGGTGTTGACATTTTATTGTGGTACAAGCGCTATTTTTATACTATTTTGTGAAACACACTCACAGAGAGAAAAAACAGTCTATTGGAGGGAGATTAGCTTGTCCACTTTCTATTGGTCACTGCACACAGGGTTTTCTTTCAGGTTTTTCTTTCAGGTTTTTCTCATAACAATCTTATGTCCGGGCAGCCAGCCATTCATATCATTGTTGACTTCAGGCAGCCACTCACATTTTAGTTCTACTGTCTTTTTGCAACAGTTTCTCTCAGCCTGTGTATACAGCATCTTCTTTCTGCAGTAACCCTTTCTGTACCAATCCTTGAAGCCCATATAGTGCCAAGGTTTCTGGATTTGCCCACCAACCTGTTCTGTATCAAATGGCTCCCAACACCTCTCTCAGTTTGTTTGAATGAAGTTGCTCACAGGAGCACACAGCAAAATCTTTGCTTAATTGGTGGTAAAAGTCGCTAAGCTATTGTCATTGCTGCTTTTGCCTTTGGATTATAACTCCCAATATTCTGACATGCAGGGTGCCATCTCAGAGTCAGATTAGGTACCTAGTTTTAATTCACTGAAGGGCCCCCAAAATTCCATTGTACCACTCGGGTCACATTCATAATCTGATTTCTGCCCAACAGTTGCTTCAGAGGTTCACTAATGCACACCATTTGGTTTCTGCCTTTCACATGGTGGTAAATTACAGCAGAAGGGGCTGTGCTAGAGTGTGCCAGAAGTGATCCAGAAAAGCAGCACAGGATGTACTGGGGGAGAATCCATGGTCCTGTGCTCTCAGTTGTAGGCAGAAGAAAACCTCCCTTCTGCCCTCCTACTGAGGTTCCCTTTCCACCACAGCATGAGTAATGCAGCCCCTTGTCAAGTAAGCAACACCTTCAGCTACTTGGTATAAAATGTATTTATTACTGTTTTTCAAGGATTAAAACAAACAAAGAAAAAAAAGCACTGCTAATTTCTCCCCAGGCTTTGCCATTTGCATTTGCAAGACAGGAGGACTGACACTGTGGGTCTCAGACATGGGTCTGTTCTTCTGAGGACACATCTGTCCCCTGCTCCGTGCCTTCTTACCTCCTGCAGACTGCAGCAGCACCTGTCGCTGCATGGAGCAATCTCCAGTGTTGGGTTCTGAGGTGAAGGTTAGCTAATTGAGCTTAAATCTTGTCTAGTATTTTTTCAAATAGTCTGGTCTGTTGCTTGTTGCAGGCCACTGAGCAATCACCTCTCTATCTCCATTTTGAGGCCAGTTACTTATATCTGAATAAAGCACACCTCACAAGTTTGGATTCCCTTTTCATTCATCTGAGCAGAAGTTTCCAGTTTTTCATATTTTTGCATATTCTACTGAGCACAATAGCCAACTGAGACCGTCCATTTATATTGGCAAGGGTTCTTACCCACTCTAGTCAGAGATACCTCTCAATTTTCTTTATGATAAATTGAGCAATGAATGCTCACATAATTCTCATTGCGGGAATTTCTCTTTACCCTCACATTGTTTGTCCTAGTATTTTCTGCCACATCTATTTTTTTTTAAACCCTTAAAAATGCTGACTTTTAACTTGAATACAGTTTTGTGGTACTTATCAAATTTGTATGAAGAGGTAAAATCACCATTCTCTTGTTTAAATATCCAGAGGTCATCTAACAGCTCTCACTGTGTGCTTTGGAGAAATGCTCCTCAGCTCAGGTCTTAAATCATCTGAGCTTTACTCTGTGTACTGGCAGATACAAATCAGGCTTTCATAAAGCATATTTTTTTGAATGGATCCTTGATGCTTTGATGATCGTCTCCTTATTTACTATTCTGGTTGTACTGGACCACACATATGCCTTCCCAGTGGGGCCTTTATGGTTCATTCAGACAGCTGATGGCCCTACAAGGCCATGAGCAGAACATCCATGCTGCTTCCCAAGAGGTGCATAGCTGCTGGCAGACCTGGACAAAGCCACTGAGTTTACCAGTAGAGCAGTCTCACTAATGAACCTCTCCAAATGATTCAGAAGCTGATACCCTCTAGGAAGGGCTGCAAAACTTTCTACCTCTACGAGGCCTTTCCATCCCAACACTGAACCTTCTTGCTCCAAAAAAACAAACTCCTGCTCTTTTCACCCTGGAAACGTGAAGTGCATTGATTGTTTTTATTGATTTCAAGTGAAATTCAGTCAGAAAATCACAGATGTCTACAGCTTAAACAGAGACAAAATCTGACCTAAGTTTTGGGGAGAAATGCACTTGGCCCTGCTTTTTCTTGCCATTGTTGTGTTTGTGGTAATGGAGGCTTGTGCCCCGTGTGTAGAAAACCCCCTGGCAGCCCCAGGCAGCACCACCATGGGTGCAGGAGCTGGGCCAGGCTCTGGAGCAGAGAAACATGGCACGCAGGGAACTTACCAGAGCCCTCACTTACTGGTAGGCAGGGAAGGAGCCCAGCAAGAAGCCAGAGACTTTGTGTGACTCAAGAGGCCTCCCGGGCTAAGCAGGAGACAAAGTGAACACACCAGGGATACAGTAGAACCCCAAGGAAGATGTGAGCTGTATATGAGCAACATGGGTGCAATTGTCAGCTGATTCAACGTGGCCGATGTTCTGTGCCTCAGATCTGGGAAAAAAAAAGGAAGCCTCTAAGAAAAATCTGGGACAAGGAGGGTTGTGCTAAGCAACAATTATTTTTGTAGTAAAACAGCAGTTTGTGGGAGCTTCTCTCTCCAGAACGGAGCCCTGCTTTTTCTCTCCCTCTGCTGATCATTGCTCCTGTGTATCAGGGAATGAGCAGGTAAGAGTGGGTGGCTGGTGTGCAGACTGAGCAAATCATTGCAAATTATCTGCAGGCTTCAGGTAAAATGTAGATCAGAAAGTATTGCAGAGCAGGAGCTGTTTTTCATACTTAGATAAGCAAAGCTTGATGTGGGATTTTATGAGGTTTCTGTAGTGTTACTGTAGCACCTGGTTCCCACTAAGAAAATACTGAAAACCAGAAGTAAAACTTCCCCAGAGGGGTTTTGAAATGTCTATATCAGGCTGGGGCCATTTTGGTCCTTCCAAATTATGTGCCTGTCCAAAGCCCAGGGAAGTCAATGGCAAATCCCACAGTTTTCAGCAAACATTGTGTCAAGTCATATTAGACCTAGGACCAGAAATCATCTGTGGGAAAATTATGGCTTACTTTCTTCTTCATCCAAATGCTAGTTAGGTTCATTCTGTCCTCTGATGTATGGAAAACTTAAGTCAACAATATACCAGGTATTAATGTGTTCTACTCCTTATACTCCAGGTAGTATATGTCTATGTTCTTATGTCTAGGAAATCTGAGTGATGAGCTGAGTGATGTTTATGGAGAAGCAACTTCTGTTTTCCATTAAATATTTATTTGTATGCCAGTCCTTGGTGGGAATCAAGGACTTCAGGCTGTTTGTAGCAAACAACCTGTATAAGATTTATGGCATTTTTGATAGGTAAGAGGAAAGACTTGGTTAAATGTTTGGAAGATGATGTTGTTCCTAGATGTCAGATTCTTTGGACTCAGTGACCCAAGCAACTGCACCCAGAAGCACTGCTTATGACAATAGAAACATGATCTGAGAAACTGGGAAAATATCCAGGATTTCAGAGCAAGGCTCAAGCACAGAGGAGAAAGAAAGCATAAGACAGGCAAAGCAAGGCACAAAGCTGCTGGTTCTTGGTGAAACACAGTGCTGTCTGGAGTGTGGGGACTGGGTTGGGACCCAAAGGTCTCTAGTTCTGCTGCAGATTGCCTGGCTGACCTCGGGCAAGTCCCTGCCTCTCTTCTTCCCTTCCTCATCAGAAGAGCCAGAGCTATCTTTTACAAATATTTGCATAGGTAGTGCCTACCACCAGAAGTCAAATGTTGAACTTGCTCCTTATTCTTCTCCAGGTTTGTAGGTGCTATTTCCTCTTCCCAGGGGTGGTGCACAAGACTTGTGGTCTTACATGCAAGCACCAGGGGACACTAAAAGGCATCATGCCTAATCAATGACCGTGCAGGCTACACGTCACAACTCTTTGTGGTCTTCTCTCTGAGATATTGGAGTGCCCCTCTGCAAACAGGAGGTCATGCAACCCTTCTCTGGTGGCTGGGGTCTGGATGGGAGCTGCCTCTCATAGAATCACAGATTCCTCTGGGGCATGCTGTGCTGTGCTTGCTTTTACAGCCAGGCTGGAAAGATACACACAGCATTCACTCCCGAGCACTTGTCACCTCACTCCAAAGCAGATCCTTTCCTCTGATGAGTCTCAGCACTGTGGAGCATCCACCAGTGTCATTTTGCATGAGCAGGGCCAGCAGGATCAGGCCATATGACACCAAAATTACGGAACAGCTTTCCTGTGATCTAGAAAACTGATATGGGCACACTACTGGCTAAAATGCTTTTCTGATAGGGAAAGAATATCATGTGTCCTCTTAGGAAGGATAGAAATGCTGTCCAGTTGTCAATCAGCCAAGATGGATGATTTGCCCCTACTGCTTAACTTACTGTGTGAAAGACAGAAACCAAATGGTGTGCAGGAACTGTGTGAAAAAGAGGGATGAGATTCATTTGTGTGGGACATGTATGCATAAAACTCTTCTTTTGTGGGAGCTACCTTCAGAAATCTTGCACATCAGACAAGAACTCAGAATCAGTCCCACTAAAGAGGCTTTTCTCCTGGATGGCATCATTTGACTGGTCTGATTTTCAGGTGCCCCAAGTACCCTATGACCTCCTGGTAAATACTCAGAAATGCTGAGAAACCAGACCCTGAGAAACCAAGTGGGTTTCCATTTTAGGGACACGCAAAAAAAAAAATCACAGTCCATCCTGTTCAGAAATAAGCATAGCTCTCCAGCTATGTAAGCTCCAGTTTACAGCTGTAAACTGTATGTAAGCTCCAGTCAAAACTGCATTGCATCAGCCATCTCAACCCATAACCTTGACATCTGATTAGAAGAGCTGCAGATCATTCAGGACATACCCCAGAGAGTGTTACAGCTGATGTTAGCTACCTCCTATGTCTAAGCCATCCTTCCTACATGTTCAGAGATAATTTATTTATCCTAAGATGTGTCTCTAAGTTGTAAGATCACACAGTGATGAGAAACGGTCTCTCTCATCCTCATAGTGTGAGGAAATGCAGAAGGTACCCAGATGCATTTAGTGCTCAAAGCCTGATCCTTGTCTTGTTGTATGCCAGACTTACCCCATTATAAATCCACATGGGGTTAATCTTGATTTATAGCTGAGAAAATGGTATCAAAGTCAAGCTCCTAATCTGTCTTGCTTGTGGTTATAATATTCGAGTTTGTGTGAACTTTATTATCTGAAAATTTACTCATCCCTGTTGTTATTTTTTTTCTGTGCATTTTTCCCCCACCACACATTAATCCAATGGTTTGTCATTTCTTTTAAACACTGAAAATGACCTTGCTCATTTTGATGGGCTCTGGAACAATACTACTCACAGTCTTGCACTCATTCTCCGTCCTGGGGCTGTGAGTCATTATGGTTATGAAAGAAAAAAAACACTGAACCATTGACTGTCAAAAATCTCTGCTGTGAGAGATGGAGCCTTTCAAGAACCCCTCTCCTGGTAATCATTACTCTTCTGTATTTACATTGCAATAGAACCATCATCCCAAGTCGAGGCTCTAGTTATTAAGTGCAGTGCAAACACACTTGTCTTACCATAGTCCTTGCCCTGATGAGTAAGTGTGGGATTGATTTGGAGTATCTACACCTAGAGAAACTTCTACCTAAGAGTCTTGACAGATATTGATTAATGGAGACTTACAACAGTTGTATCTGTTAGCAGAGAATCAGTGCAGGGCAGTAATTTGGCTGGTCACTACATCACTAGGGCTTGGCTTATACTGGTCAAAGTCCCTGTGTGTGTGTGACCGATGTTCCCTACAGGACCTTGCATAAGTTGTCCATAGATGTTGAGCTTCTGAACACCCGTGAAGGATGGGATTTGGTTTAGATGTGCCTCAAAATTATCTCTGTAGGTGGGTATTAACGCTGTGCATTTCACAGTCTGGATGAGAAGAGAAAATACCACAACTTGACATGCTCAGTGGTAGGGAAAACCTGAAGGTTAAAGTGTGTCCGGCAAATGGAATCTTAACACACGTGCCAGGGTGCCAGGCTTTGGCTCCTGCTGGTCGTGCTCTGGTTCCACTCATCCAAATGAGCTTTTTGGTGGAAACACACGCCACGAGGTAACATCATTTGCCAGCATCAGCAGCACAGCTGGTGTTAGGACTGCTTTCCCTGTGTTCATAGTATCATTACCATGTGGCTTTTCTAGTGCAAAGGACCTCTTTTCTCACTCTGGGCTGCTGTGCCCTCAGAACCATGCTCAAACCTTATGAAGGACTTACTTCTCCCCCAACCAAGACTCCAGGAGTGAGGTAGTTTCTATTTGGAGTATGGCACCACAAGGGTATGTGCCCCTCCTTCAAGCCCATGCACATGTTTCAGCAGTGACACCAGCTGCGAGTCGTTAAAAAGACATGTCATACCCCTTGCAGTGCTTCTCACCCCATCCACTCTATGGCCAAACTGAGGTTTACGTTACTGCTTGCCTGATCCAGTTCTGTGCTTAATCCTTCCTGCAGAGCTCCCTGTCCCAACAGGCCAAGCACAAGCTCCAGTGACGCCTGCTACGAGGTTTATACAGGTGTCTCTGGCAGTGCAGACTGCAGGTCTGAAGTGCTAAGCCATGTGAATTTCCCCATATGGATTTTGTTCTCTATTAAGTCAAGTTTTGCATTTGTGCCCTGGGAGCTGCTGATGCAGAGGAGAAAAAAAACTCTTAGCACCTGCCTCACAAAACTGGTCTTCAGCAAGCAGAGAGCCAGAGGCCAGTTTCTCATCTTTGCCATGACTCTATTGGCACTGGTGTTAAATGACAGAAATTCCCCTTGTGCTGGTGGAAAGGCAGTTTTCTAGACAGGATATCACAGCTGAGAGTCCATCAGCTTCTTTAAGACACCACATTCAAGCCCCATTGCTCTTCAACGACTTGTGCTAAAATTAAAATTTTTTTTTTTGAAAGTGAAATGCATTTTAGCAAGTTGTGTTTGCCTCCCTTGGGGTCAAATAAGTGATCCCTGATGATTCCTGCAATGACCTAGTAAGTGAACACAGGAGCCATGTGTTAATTAGGTCTGTTTCTTGTTTAGTATCCTGATGGTTGTTTTCTTTCATTTGCCACACATAATTGTGCTGCAGCAATTAACCGTCACATCTCAGTGGTGAATGTCTCACCCCATTACACTGAGCTCAAGTTTTATATAATGTCCACTCATGAAAACCTTGCTCAAAGTCCATGGTAATTTGAATATTATTATGCAAGTACATGTTGCTTTGTCACTGAAGGATGGCATGAAATATCCCAGCCAGTAAAGTTTGATGGAATTATTTTCAATTAATGATCCAAGGGGCTGGAAGGAGAAGTGCTGCCCTGCCTGAGTAGGCAGGGAGGGCTTCCTTCAGGAAGCTTGTCTGTTCTGTGCCTATCTTGGGTCTACTTCCTGTTTTCAGACAAGTGTGAATCAAGAGCAAGGTGCCCAGGTTGAGGTATCCAGAGGGCCTTGTTCACAACCCACTCTGAAGAAATAGGTCCTCTGAAAGGGTCAAATGAGAATCACTGGTCGTTTTTTAAAGTACTGATTACATTTAATGGAGGCAAAAGGTAATCGTTTTGCTCTCTGTGCATCTGCCACTGCTCAGAGTTCAGGATGCAAAAATGCTATTTCTTGCCCTCTAGACTAGGATGAAGTGCTGTAAAATAAACCTTCTCACAGTGTCTCACAGTAGTAAAGAACTGTTCATTTTGGAAGTTTATAGTGAAGACGGTAGAAGCTGCAGGTGGTAGACGTGTTGCAGCAAAGGTTTCTTCAGATTCTAACTGGGCAGCAAATTAAATTAAAAAACAGAGTGACTGGAAGTACTAGGCCTGTAATTAAGTGGATGGGTGGATGCATGGCTTATCTGCTAACATATGAACATTAAAGAATCCCCTAAAACCACATTTAAAAGCTTATATGGTTGAACTTAATTGCTCTTCTTCTTGTCTTGCTGTTGGTGAAATTAAAGGAAATTTTGGCTTAGTGAAAAAAATAAGGAGGGTAATTCAGGAAGAGAACTGTCTGGCAGTGCTCTGAAGTTTTATTGCAAAACACATAAGAAATATTCATCTCTAGTTGGGTAAATAGATTATTTTAATATTGGGAAGCAAAATATATAAATGTTTTGCAATAAGTAGGGTCTTGTTTTGCGTAATGTAATTCCCGTGAGTAATTGCAGTGAGACCACTGGCTTTGTCAGGGCTTCTGACATGAATATTATTCTGCACCAACTTGCGTCATTCCAAATAATTTTACTCGAGCTGGCCTATTTGTAATTATTCACCTGGCCTGCTGAACCTCAGTGTTTGATTGCCTGTCTGATATTCATCACTTGTGCTCTCCTGTCCTGCACAGGGGTAGGGCAGGACTTAGGTTCTTTGCAGGGTGAGATGTGCAGGCAATGTGTGGGGACAGTGATGTGCCTGGAAGTTTTGGGCCAAGCCAAAAGCAGAAGGCAGGTATTGACGAGCTCAGTGAGGAGCTGCTGGTTTATGAGTCTGGGCATTTGAAATGAAGCTCTAAGCTTCAGGAAGTGTCATATGCTTACTTAAAACACAGTGCTCTGTAAAAATCAAAATAACCACAAAGCAAAGGAGAAAAAAATAATCAAAGCAAGGCACAAGGTGGTTGTTTCTTGTTTTCCCCATCCTGACTGGAAAAAAAAAAAAGACAATTTTCCTATTTGCTCTTTTTTGGCTCAGTCTCTTATCCCATAGAAAAGACCTATTAACCCTTTTTTGACTGCATTGCCTTTAACATCTCACACAGACTTGCCACCTTTTGGCTTCACTACCTCTTCTATGATACTATCCATTCCATCTGCTGGAAGAGTATAATTGCAAACAATAAAAGCACACCCAAAGAAACGCACCCTTAGTAGTTTTTTTATGCTACCCTGTAGGAACCAAGAACCTGCAATACAGAGGAGGCTGCCAAAGTTTTTCTCCAGATTGTAACACAGGAAAACAACTTCCCATGCTACAAGGAGCACTTGAAATGCATGCCCTTCTACTCTTCTACTTTTCATTGCACACCGTTTAAGAGTCCTGAGCCTGCATCAAATTCTCTGTGACCCAGCTCTAAGTGTTCCACTCAGTTAGCCTAAACCTCTTTACATTCCTCAACTCTGATCTGCTAATCCCCCATAAATCACCACCGTTTCTCAACAAACTCAAGCCAGTATTAAGATTTATGTGGAAAGGATTTGTCATTTCCCACCAGCCTTAACCCGAATCAAGATGGGTGGGTGCTGGGGGGCGACAGAAAAAGGAGGAGCTGCCACACAAGGGGTAGAGTTTGACATGAGAGAGAAAACTCATCTTGTGCCTGTGCCAGACCAGTGTGTGGCTGAGTGTGGCTGGGGATGGCCCAGATCCACACAGGTACATGCAGCCTGTGTGACAGAGAGCATGGGGAGCTCAGCCCTTTGGTTCTTGGCCCCCAGGTGTGCACTCAGGGAGAATCACATCTACACTTCTTATGGGAAAAAAAAGAGGCAGCGATGAACCCTCTGTGTCCCTCCATTGGGTCTGTCTTGTTTTCCTCAGTTTGGGTGGTTATGCTTCAAGTTATTCCCTGTACTGCAAACATAGACACTGAGGTTTTGTTCTGGGCTTTTACAGGATGGATTTCCTGACTCTCCACTGGTGTTGCCATGTCTTTTTTTCACATCCTGTGAGCAAGAGTTCAGGAGCACAGTCCCTAACCATACCCCCTGGGTGGGACTGGGACCTCAGCCCTTCCCATCAGGTTGTTTTTACTCTCCCTATGCTTCTGTTGCAGGGCAGAGCATTTACAGCTGTATTGCCTCTCTTCGCTTTTGTGGTTTTTTTCGTTTGTTTGCTGTTGAATACAATCTGTGTTCTTGTTCTTCACACCCAAACCATCACCCCTTCCTGCAGGCCGAGAGTTGCTCTTCCTGTGGCTACGATGTCCTGACCCCAGCAGCATCTACTCTGGCAGAACTGGTACCCACACCACTCCTGAGGGTCACAAACCCTTCCTTGACTCCTGAGTTGTGGAACTCAGCCTGGCTTCCACATGAGGTCTCCAGGACCTGGTTCAGCCCAGCTTTATGGAGTCCCGCATCCATACACTCACCCGTGGCTTCCCTGCAATCCCCATGAAGATTGGCTTCGTGGACAGAGTCGTCATCTGAATGTCGTGTGGGCATAAAGAATAGCCAGAGTATGCTAAGCAGAGGCACCTCTGCCATACACATTCACATGGATGCCAGCAGTCAAATCCCTGCAAACAAATGCTCCCAGCAGTCACATGAATGTGTTTGGTGCGTATGACAAATGGCATATTTTGGATGAACATTAAGCATTCCTGAAAATTGAATGGGATCATTCAGGGCCTACCTGCACAGGCATACAGAGTATTTCTAGGGAAAGGATTTTGGTTCTGGTTTAAGTTGCATCTACAGGGTGGGAGTTAAGCTGACTGGATTGGAGCTGGCATGATGATGTAGTGGAGACTTGGCATTAAGCAATGCATCAGCAGCCACCAGCTGTTCCAAGACAAAATGTGTGTCTTATCCCATAAAGAGTATAAAAAAATAGATAAAAATTAATAATAATAATCATAATGGAAAAAATCCACCTTGTGCATGAATCAGTGGGATGAATGTTGCTCCTTTTGGCAACGTGTATAGTGCTGTGTCCTTGGACCAACCTGGGCTCTCATTCAAGTTGACCTTTACACCTAGATCAAATGAAATTATGTTGATGGGACTGACTGGAGTTTGAAGGAAAACCCAGACATGCTCCTCTGCAAATTTTGTGACATTATAATCTTGATCTTTACCACAGTGGGAGTCAAAAGACACATGCAGGAGGGAAGGAAGAAAAGGCATCTGTAAGGCAGGTTTTCCCTGTCTCTTTTGTTAGTTCTCATATCATATTTCCCTTGTTTCTGTGTGTCAGCTTTTCTCCGCTCTTCCTCAATTCTTCTTGTTTTTAATTTCTGTTCCTTGTCTTTGATGTGTTTCTCCCTCCCTCACATTTTCAGTTTGCCCTCCTTTCTGCTTTGGAGATCATCACTCCAGCTTTGGTGCATTTGTGCCTGCTGGACTTGCACAAGCCTAGGTGGTCAGTGAAACCCCAGGACACTGCCTTGCTGCCCAGTACTTCTCTGCCTCCCCACAAACAGCTTTAGGGAGACCCAAGCCTCCCAGGGGTTCCACCAAGGGAGACCGGTGCCCCCAAACTCCACGTGGTCTTGCTTCAGCATCCCATCTCCCATGGTAACACATGCTTAAATGTTTTCTGCTTCAGCTCAAATACTTGAGAGAGAAGCCTCAGTTTTTAACTACAGCCTGGGTGCTGCAGCTTACCACTTTCCCAAACTGTAAGAGGCCGTGTAGATTTGTCTGTACTTGGGCTCTTGGAGGAAAAGCTGAATTCAGAAAGACAAGGTCCTGGCTTCTTTCCAGGACTTAAGTCTCAGGTTGCTCTCCTTCATCTGCTGGATCACCCCCTCCCACCCCCGACTATAAGTGGAGTCATTCTGTGCAGTTAAAATAGTGGCAATAGTTGTCCAAAACAGGCTGCACACAGCACAGGGGTGAGAGTTTAGCCAGGGTGGCTGGTAAGGCTGTGGGGGCTTCATCATTAACGCTGTTTACTTTAGCAATGAAGCTGAGATAGTTACTACTTAGTATCTACTCCTCGTGCAGCAGGCCAGCTCTAGTTCTGCCTGAGTTCTTACTTGAAAACAGAATTTCACATCCAGCTCTAGAATTTTAATGGCTTCTACTTAAATACTCAGAACTGTTCTGGTTTTGAGCTGTAAGCTAATGACAGTACATCTAAGAAATGCATGAGCATTCAGCATTTGTTCTGCTTGATGAGCTGCTTCTTTTGGCTCTTAGTTTAAATCAGATTAGAAAAATGCAGCTTAGCTACCCTTTCCATACCACACTTGCCCTGTTCTCCTGGCTTTATTGGGCCAGCTTTTCAGCTGGAGGCCTATTCTATTCTGCCAAATCACTTAATTCTCATTTGAATTCCCATGAATCTCAGTTTTTTGCTTCTAGTTCTTGTTAACCGGGATAATATTGTCGAGATTCAAGTGAAAATGCTTGGTTGGATAAAGCTAGATGCAGAGGGGTGAGAAGAAGCAGAAACATCAGCAAGGAGGGCAAATAAGGCAGTGAGGAGGAGCCAGAGAAGCAGTCATGAAGAAGCGCTTTTGGGATGGTGGCTGACCAAACCAACACTGGGAACCCTGAGCACAGAAGCTTGTTCAGTTCTCTTTGTGTGTTGGGAAACAGGGACCTTTTTTGTTCCTAGTAAATAAGCAGTGTGTGTCACATATTGTGTAACTCCGTCATCCATTTGTTCTAAAAGATTAAAAAAAAAAAGACAATAGCCTGAAAATTGCAAGCTACTTTGTCTGTAGCATAAAATAACTGCACAGTACATCAGGCTGACAAGGCTTTTAGAATATCACAGGTTTAGACCTGTTATGCAGTAGGTGAGGACCGTTGTGTATGAAAAAAATGCCTGGATTTTGGTCCAAGTTTATTCATTCTGCATCCATTGTGATACCCTACACTACACTGTACATTACAGCCCAGACATGGTGTATAGTGAGCTACACTGTGACTTACTGCAGCCTTATTGCTCACTCTGCTGTCCCTCCTGCTTCCTTGTACTTGGCTGTTCAATGGCAGTGGTGGGGACAGCATGTCACCCATAGGTTACACAGCACCTGTGGTAACATCAAGTGGCTCCAAAACCCTGAATTTAAGGAGCAATCAGAGTATGAATATTTCTGGGAACTTGGTCCCTAAGGATTTCCAAAGGAGGATCAAGCCATCTTACTCTTCTCAAGGCCAGATTATAGCAGAGTGGACTCAGCTGAGCACCTTGTCTCCAGCTTTTTAATAGTAAAGACATCGAAGTTCTATTATATATATTACTGCAGCTCCTTTAGATTTAATTTAAGCTACATGACCTTGCATTTAGAACGCCTGCCCTTGTCTATAATCTAATCAACTCAGTCAAGAGGAATAGTTGGACAAGGATGAATGTGGACCCAGGAGCCAGAAATTAGATTGTGTGCAATTGCATCTGTGGATTTATAGCAGAAATTTACTGCAGAAAGCGGGAATTTTTATATTCTCAAGAGCTCAACAGGAGGGAAAGTTAATGGCTGACACATTTATTGCATGAAGTCTGCAAAGAACCATAGAGTCATGTCATTAGATGGATGGAACAGGCATCCATGAGTCAATAAATTGGTTAGTGCACAAGTGGAAGAAAAATCTTGCTAGAGCCATTCTCTCTTGGTTGATGAGACAGTGTTGTGATAGAAGTCATTAACAGGAGTGTAGGAAAACATGAGAGATGGTTTTTAACCTTCTGAGGCCACTGAAAGGAAGTTTTCCAAAACACAGTTTGTATTCTGCTGCTGACACTGCTCATTTTAGTTCCTTCAACCCAGCCAGAGGCCATTTTCCTCCCACCCTGGACTCCCTTCCTCCCTCTACCTTATCAATGTTACACCTGGTCCTCACATCGGATCTACATCCAGGGCTTTGTTTTCTGTGTGGCAGAAATGACGCACTTGTCCCGACATGGGCCACGGGAAAGACGCACATGCCCATCGTGATCTCGTACGGTAACTTTGTTGTTGTTCACTTTCCTCTCCTGTTGTGCTAGGTGCCGTAAAAAGCACCAAGAAGCCACCCCAGACCCTGTGCCAGAAATTGTAATGTAAGACCAGACAGTAAGGGACACACATGGATAGATGGGGAGATGCAAAGAACAAGATCATCTTATTTATTTCAACCTATTGCGTGTAGGAAAAAGACGTGTATGAGCTGCATGAGAAATTTGTTTGTGTTGGCATAGGAGCCGCAAATGGTTACATTCACATTTCCAACTTTGGAAAGTAACATTTTGAATATAAAATTAAGCAAATGTTTTACTTTAAGTCACAAACCTGAAGTCTAGTCACACTGAGTTTTGGGAAACCTCTATAAAAACAACATAACACAAGATTTCATCTAAACTGCTTGGCAGCCTGCCTGTAATGGCAACCAGGAGGTTTATTGTTGTGAATTGGTTATTTAGTAGAAGCTGAAAGTGTGACAAAATAATGACAAGAGGGTTTTTTATTTGTAAAAAGTCAGAGCTGATAGTTCTCAGTGGGAACATGCTGTACAATGTTAGAGCAGAGACTGCACCAAAAGAGATGCAAACATAAGAAGTGAGTGATGAGAAGTGAGAACAAGGGGAACAAACATGTGACAAGGACAAACCAGAAGAGTGGTCAGTGCCTGAAAGACTTAGGATGATAAAGGATTTCTTTATTCTATTCCATGAAAATCTTTCTTACTACCTTGTAATTGCATGGAGGAAAAAACATAGACAACTGAAGAAACGGACCAAGAAAAAGACTTCCTCTGTTCTCGCTATGCTGGGCGCAGCTTTGCTTGCAGACCCTGAGGGCATTGTTAGTGTGAGCCTTATTCCTTGTGAAGGAAGCTAGCTTGAGAAATAACGAGCAAGGATAAAGGGCTGTTGGCACAATATTATGATTATTTGAGGAAATAATGTGATATGAAGATTAGCACATAGGATAATAGCTGTTGCATATAGCAGTGTTTTATGGTCCATTCTGTGTTGCTTAACATCATTACTCATTCTGTGTTAGGCACTGTTAAACTGAATTTTAAAAGGAGGCCCTTTGCCTTGCTCTGGTGTTGGCAGCTTTGGTGTATTGTTAAGCCTTACAGTCTAAGTGTCTCTGTGCGTAATGTAACACTTACTGGTTTGAACTCTAATTCAGTTTTATAATCTTTCACTACTGTGAGACATTGTCCCTTATGGAATTCCCATAACCTCAAACTTGATTTTCTCATAAAACAAAACCAAAACAGTTCTTTCTTGTGCTTTATAATTTAGTGTAGCCTATTGCCTCTCTGCAGAAGACATGGACATCTTGGTATCTTCTTTCTGCAAATTAAGAAGCTGTATTTCCCTTTGATATCTGAGGTAGGAAGGAAACCACCTGTAGCTCAGCAGCAGGATTGGGTGACATTGGTCCTTGAGCGGGTCTGTGGGATCCTGCACAGTTGATATGATAGACTCTTACTGCCCATTCTCCTCTCCAAGGACTCAAATGGAACCCCATGTTATGACCAGCCTCATGAGATGGCTCTAGTTCATTGCAGAACCAGATATGACATGGCCAGACATGATTCTGGCCCTACACAATTGCAGGGCAGACACTTGGGAGGTATAAAATTTGGTTAGAAACTCCAAGCTATTAATTCTTGACATATAACTATGAAGATCTCACCAACTTTTTGCAAGGGCATGTAACAAGAGGACAAGGGATAATGACTTTAAACTGAGTGTAGAGAACTACTCTGAGTCACATCCTGGCACTGTCACAGTTCCCGCATGCAGAAGATTGGAACGAGGTTGAGGAGACAGAGCAGGTCAGCACCCATGCTGTCTGAACTGTGTACACTGGTGGTACATGTAGGTCTCTCCTCTCAGCAGGAGTCTTGGGCCATCATTTCAGCAGAAGTGAACATTTTCTGGAGTTCCAGACCCCAGTCTGGCCTTTGGGGAGGATTATATTGCAGATTTAGGATGGTCCCTACAGTACCTAAACTCAGCCCAGCATCAAATAAACCTGCCCCAAACCTGAAGCCATAGGACAGCTCAGGGTTGAATGGTCCTCAGCACTGGCCTGCCTTAACTACAAAATGACATATGAGCCTCTGTGCCACTATTACCTGGTTCAGACCCAGATGCAGATGCATGTACTTGGACGTGACTGCAGTGGGGAGTCAAATCCACTGCTCCGCTGCTCCAAACTTCCTGAAGAATACAGTTTAAGTTTAGTGTTGATTTTATAAGCTAAGGGATAAGCGTCAAGACCTTATCTTCACTTGGGCTGTCAGGGTACATGTGGGCCCAGGATCAAGAGGAACTGCCATCTCGTTTAACTGCAGGTCGGTGGCATTATTCTCCTCTAGCATCCCAGGGGGATGGTGATGATCACAAACATTTGTGAGAGGTTGTCCATAGAGAACTTGTCCCCATTTTCAGCACTCAGCAGGCAGCTGTTTCATGCCAGTTCCCAAAGGACAATGTGAAGGCAATCCCATTTGCTACCACCCTCACTTTCCCATGCAGACCCATGTTCCAGGAACATCTCCATGCAAAACAAAGTTGAAGATTGTCTGCTTTCTCTGCTGTTGCCCTGGGATGAGGTGCAGAACATACCTAGTGTCCAGTGAATCAGGAGCCAATTTTGGCTCCATTCCCCCTTGCAAAATCTGTGCCAAGGAAAGATTGTTTTGAACACATCAGGTTTACCCTTCTAAAAAAAAAAAATTATAAGGAGACAGGCTATTTATGTTTGTGAGTGCCACCAGAAGGCACCATGTGAATTCTCTGTTTATCTCTCTGCTGGAGGACTGTGTTCCTAGTCTCCATTTCAGTTGGCAAGTGTCTGGTAGGGACAGGATGTGTCTTACAGTGTACAAGTCTCAGCATCCTGGGACAGAGCAATGGGTTCCAGCTCACCCCACAGCTACCCACACTGCTGAGAGGCAGCCTAATACTGCTGCCGGGTCTGCAGAGGGAGCAGGGGTAGAAACAGAGTTTTATTTGTTTGGAAAGCACTCAAACACCATGGAGATGAAGGCCACATAAGCACCTAGGTAAATAGAAAAGACTTTGCTAACAGGGAGCAGTAATGCCTGGTGAGTCATCCTGCTGCCCTGCAGTGTTGTTATCACTTTTGCATTGTGCAATCGAAAGCTATGAAGTTGGCAATAAAAGTAGTGTGCGATGAGATGAATCAATCTCTGCCCGGTTACACAGAAGGCAACTGTTTCCTATATATACCCAATGAAATGTAGGGGTTGCTTTTAAAGTGAAGTTCCAGATCATTCAATTTCTTTGAGCTCCAAGGAGGCTCAGCTCTTGATTGAGGTGTCTCGATATGGACCTTTCTTTAATTAAAACTGTATCAACTATTTAACTGAAGAATGTCTCCTGTTTCTTCATGACAACATGCCTCTAAGGGTTAATGAGTCACAGGAAGAGACCACCTAATTCATTCACCACTACAGTATGAATAATCTGTGGCTGCTGTAGGCTAGCAGCTCCTCTCCTCCACATAATGAGCTGTAACTCAATATATGTAAGCAGCCATAGGGGATGTTCTTCCAGTATCTGACTTCGAAAATATACAATGTATGGTAGGTATTAAAGAATAAAATCTTTAGCCAAAATGAGGTGTCTCTTTCTCCACCCTGTCACCATTTTGAGACCTGACCCTGAGGTGAAATTTGAATAGTCTCTGCCCTTATCCACTTGCCTTTGTATATGGGGATTTTGGATAGGATTCATCATGAAAGAGCCCATTTCTGTTGAACCAGCTGTGCTTCCTGCATATTTCTGGTTCTCACTTAAAGTTTTCTTTTCCTGTGGGATTTCTTGAGCTATGCTTCAAGTTCAGGTATTCAGTTTTGTTAAAGGTAAACATACCAGTAGTGAGAACAGACTTCAGTCTCAAACTTTTGGAGATTCAGCCACAATTTATTTTAATAAATGTCACTTTCAGTAAAGAGAGAGAAGCCAACTCCAAATTTCTGGGTTGAAACCTTAGGAGACATTGTTTGTGTCCAGCCTTCACAGCTCAGTCCCGCCCTTGTATGGGCTGGCTCTTGTTGCCACTACTCTTAGAGAGATCCAGCTCTGAATTCAGGCCTAATGTCTGTGGTTTGGGCCCATCTCATATTATTAGTCACATCCTCATCATATCACTGCTTCTGGTCAGTCACTCCCATTTGGAGAAAGGATTTCTCATATCAGTTTGCATCTCTTATCCCAGTTTTTAATGACTCTACCCCAGCCATGGCTCCAACTTAAATTACTGCCAAACATAAATATTCATGTCCCTTTGAGCTGCTCTCTTCCAGATACTGTAGAATCATAGAATATCCTGAATTGGAAGGAACCCATAAGGATCATTAATTCCAAATTCTGGCCCTGCACGGAACAACCCCAAGAATTACACCACATGCCTGAGAGTGTTGTCCAAATATTTCTTGAAAATGAAATAAAATATACCTACCATTCTCTTCTTCATGAGCCATCTCCAGTTATCTTTAGCAGGGTAGTTCTGGATGTGTGCCTGAACAGGGTAAGTCTCAGCTCCTTTTCTGTATGTCAAGTTACCCCATCATTATGGATGGGGATTTTCTTCCCCCTCTATCCAGGCAGGGTCCCACTCTTTCATTCTCTTTTACCTATGCTTTTTCCGCTCAGCTCTGTGAGGACTCTCCATTTGCTGCTGCTCCATGTCTCCATGCTGCATGGGAGCGTACCTCTGTTCTCCTCCATACCCACTGCTCCCCCAGCTACCCGTGGTTGGTTGAAGAGTGGATTGGGGAGCAGAAATTTTTCATTTCTTGATCTGTCTTTTGGAATTGAAAAATATATGACAAATATTTAGTGAGCCACAGAAGAATTCTCTGCAGAGTCATGGAATTACATATTGGATGCAAAATGAATCTTAGTTCATGAAGAGAAGGTTTTATGTGTCCCTTAAAAAACACAAATATTCCTCCAGCAAAGCTTGGTATCGTTGGGTTCTTTATCAGCAGATAGAAAACACATGTGCCTTTCTATTGGCAGGAAGTTGTAAGATCAATTTTTTTTGTCTCTAATAGCTGAAAGAGCAGCACTTCTTTGTGTTTACAGCTCCATAATACAACCTATAACTGGCTCCAGGACCCTAACCCAGAGAGTGGGTGAGAGAAGGTCGTTATTTGTCACAGAACACTCAATGAATCCCTTCACAGAAGGATGAGAGGACACTTCAGCAAAATCTGCCCTGACTTCATGTAAGTTTGACTTCATGTAGAACAACCACAATGCCCTTCCTTTTTAATACTGGTGCTTGCTAGCCATTTCTTTTTTCCGTTGGCTTAAATTAAAAATCAACAATAAAGCATAAAAAAAGCTCTTAGAAATAGGCCTTTTAAGATATTGGGAGATCATTTCAACAAGAAAGTAAATTGTAAAGAGAGTGTCTTTAACCTCAGACAGACAAAATTAGATGCATGAGAGAGATGCTGTAGTCAGTGAACGGAGGGTTGAATATTTTACCTTTCATTGGGCTCTACCAGACTCTACTGAAAGTCACTAGAACTTGTTTTATCTGTGTTTGACTATTTGAAAATTAGGACTCTGGCCTAAGATTTCTAAGACTTCTAGGGTCCCAGTCTGGGCAATGGAGAAAGGCATTTTGAATTCAGCCTAGATGTCTCAGAGCCTACCTAAGCTGGTCTTTGAAAATAACCACAAATTTTCTAAAAAAGGAATACAAAATTACTAGTCCAGCCTTGATCTTTAGTCTTTAGAGGGCTTAAATGTAGTGTAATAAATCCTCTTCATATTACCCAGCTCTATAGTGGCCAAAGGTTTCTGCTGCCTGAAGGCGGGTTTGGTGGCTCTGAGCTGGAAAGTGTTGCGGTCCTTCTTGACTGCTGGTTCCATCTGAGCTGCATGGACATTGAAGTAGGTCTTGCTCTGCAAATGGAACAGTTTGGTCCAGGGAGTAGAGATGAAAACCAGGCACACCAGCTGGTCGGGGGTCAGGGTTAGTTACCTGATGTGGTTACATTTGAGGTTGGGCAGATATGGACAGTGTCTGCACAGTTCCCTGGTGTCCATGTTTTGGAAAGATGATAGGATAGTTTTGCCTCCTACTCTAATTGCTGCCAGATCTGTCTACCATACCTACAGAAAGGCAGGTGATCTAATCTGGTGGCTTTTGCTAGGGTTATTTGCAGCTCGGATTCCATGAACAATCTGATAGCTCCTCCATAAGCACAGTTGCAAGGTGCTTGTGGCAGAGCTGTGAACTGTGCAGTGATCCCCCAAGAGTGAATTTTGAAGCCTAACCCATTGCTATGCTTGATCTCTTGTACACCTCTGCATGGCCTGCCTCGGTGAGATACTATGGTCAATATGTGAGACCTATGGGGCAGGGACAAATATAGACATGTGCAAACAAAACAAGCAAAAATATCTCCTGAAATGTGGGGAAGGCTGTGTCTCAAACACTTCGGCCCTTTGAGGAAGGTGCAACTTCAGTTTGCTCTCACATCTCACAGGAAGCTTGTGGGGTCATCATCCTTCCCACAGCCAGCTGTGCCTCAGCCCTAGGAGAGGGTCCTGCACCCGGGCAACCTGCTTGGGCGACCTGCAGCAGGCTGAGTCCTGTAGAGCAGGGGCAGGGGATGGGTCTGCATTTCAGTCAGGGGAAACATCACTCCCAGGGACCCAAGTTGCTGCAAACACACTGCTCAGCCTCAGCCTTGCACTTCAGTCCCATCCCTACCATGTGCTCAAACACTCCCGCCTGTGCTCCATATGCTGAGCACATGAATGTATGGACTTGCACCATCTCATTTCTTTCGCTGTGGAAGAAGCTATTTCAGAAGCCTTCTGAGTAAGCATCACAGCTGACATAGTCATCCCAGACACCAAAGCCTGGGACAGACAGTTGTTAATGGGAATATACCCCCAGCTCTTCATACATTACAAATCCCAGGTGGAATGTTCACCTTTGTGCAGCGTGGGCTGAAGGAGAGCACTTTCCTTGGCCAACTGATCACTGGCAGCCAATGAGCACAGGCTCAGACATTTGTGAGACTGCTCTTTGTGCATCTCTGCAGCTGCCCTTCTGTGGCACAAAGCCCATACCCTCCTCTAATAAACAGCTTTTTAAAGAAAGCTGAAACAAAAGTACCAGAGAGAAGCATCAAGGGAAGCAGCAAGTAGCAACAGAGGCTGTAGAGAGACGAACCCACTAACCACCATAAGTAGATAAAAGGAGATGCTTTCTTCATACTGTCAACTGAGTAAATAGCTCCATTGTCACTGGGGTATTATTTGTGTAATCCCTCGGAGTGAATACTGTTTCAAATCTGCTTGTTTTCACATGCAACCACACTTCCTGCTGCTGCTCTCAGCACTGCAGTGCACAGGCCTGCCAGCAGCCCCGCTTCAAAAAATAATAATTTCTTCCAAACTCTTTTTCCCCCACAGGTTCAGAGTCAGCCAGGGAGAAGAAGGTTATCTTTGAAGACCTGGCTGGCTTGGCCACCCTCCTGCAGCACTGTGCAGTCAAGATGAGCCAGCAGAACCCAGCTCCTTGGCTATGCCCCTGGGGATGTGGTGCATGAGACATCCTTGTCCCCTGGCAACAGAATGTCCATCCTGAAAGCTGTCATTTTGGCCATTCCACCATGTGCTGCTTGGAACTGCCTTAGAGCAGGCAGGTGTTCAGAGGAAAACCCAGTACTGCCAAAGGGTTCTGCTCCACCTTGGGGTGTCCTTTATTTCCCTTTCAAACAATGCTTCCTCTTCCTGCATGTGACCCACAGCGAAGGGGATCCCATCTATGAGGAACCTGATCCATTCCCATATCGCTCCTACTCCTTATCACAGGGCACAGCACTGGAGGACAGGTCCTAAATTCTGAGCTGTGACTTTGCATCAAATACCAAAGTCTTAGTTGCAGAGGCACAAGTCTGAATGGAAGTCCAACTCCAACACCAGCATGCACCTTTTAATTCAGTCAATTTGATCTCAATATACAAGCAAATTTGCACAAAGGATCTACTTAATTGTATGTTGTCAAACTGGAGCAGACAACTTGTGGAACTAAGACTTAGTTTATATTGATTTACCTGAACTCACTGAGGATACAAGAACGTGTCTACCCTTGCTTGACAGAAGCCAATTTTAGAAACACCCAAAGTTTAAACAGTGTAACTAAACATTTAAAAAGAGAAAAGGGAAAAAAACCAAGCAAGCCATTGCACTTTTTTGTGTAGAGTTGAAGTGAATAGATGCTAAGGTGACACATCAGTACTTGTCCCACTAAATTTGCACAGGGATAATAGGATTTGTCCAGGTATCTTCAGGTTGAGGCATAGCAACAAATGTCACCTGCAGTGAAGACAGGTGGGATTTACAGGTTACATGAAAGGGAATTAAGGACGGTATCTGGGAGTGTCTGTCCCCTTCCAGCTCCCTCTAGTTAACTTCATGTTGCCATGAGGGCTCTGGCAGCAGCATGCTCCCCAAATCTGTGAAACCAGAGCAGGTACTTCACCCTTGTGGGTCAGCAGCTGTGCCCTGTGTGCTCTGTTCAGGTTATACACCTCCTCCAAGGCTTGGAAATGACCCAAGGCAGTTGCCATGGTGAGTAGCTCACGTGGTACTCTTTAAGACAGAGATTCTCCTGGTACTGACTTTGGAAAAGTGTGTATACTCTGCAATTCCTCACATCACACTGTGTGGAACAGTTGGCATCTTGCTCCCAAAGGAGTCATCTTTCCTGTCATGTTTAAGTGACCTTGGAAGGGGTTCCTAATTGGATCCATGCATGTACTCCCCCAACATATTCTGACACTCCTCAAACCCATTTGCTCGCCTCCTGGATCACTAAAACCCTTTGCTACTGACAGTGCTACTCCCAAAAGGTTTCTTTGATGTCTGTTTGGATAGAAGTCCTAAATTATTTTATAAATAAACATCTGGATGGAATTAAAAATAAATCTTATAAAAATAAATCCTGTTTGCAGGCACAGAACTGCTTTTGAACAAAATTTTAGTTTTCTCCCCCACAGTACCAGAGGTGGAAAAAAACTCCTTTCCCAGTTTCTGTTTTCCATTTAGTGTGCTCAGTTACAAACCCAGAAGTATCAAGTTGGTCCTCTGCGCAGGCATGTTGAGAAGGTTTACTGCTGTGTGCCACAGCTTGACTGCTCCAAGCAACAATCCCAAGCCCTTTTCCCCATATGATCCATAATAAGCAACCTAAGGTGCTTATTGAGTTGGAGATGGGGTCTTGAGCCTTCTGCCCATTTGCATCGGCACTAATCATCTCCAGGTCTGTCACAAATATCAACCTCCTACTGTTCAGTGATTAGATCCATGCAATCTCACATCCTCAATGTGAGACTCGTGCTATTGTCTCCTTCCCCACTGTCTCTCTCAGAGAGTCTGTCTCTCCTGTATTTGCAGAGAAGGGCTGGATGTCTTGCAGAGTACAGGAACCTCTCTCTTGCTCTGCGGCTCTGTCTGCTCCACAGCTGGTTGACGGATGACAAAGCAGCATCTGGTACATGGGCTTTCAGAGCAGAAGAAAATGGTTTGTAGGGACAAGCTACATCAAGGGTCATTAGTCTTAAAAGAAGTCTTGAGAAGGGGCCATTTCTTGACCAAGTGCTGTGGCTCCATATGACCCAACAAGCTGACTATGTCCCTCAGCCGTGACAGGTTCATGACATTTTCTGCAGTCGAAAATAATTTGCTTCACAGTCTTGTACAGTCTCTACAGAGTTCTGACAAAATGTCCAAGACAGAAATCTCTTCTGAAGTCATATGGTCTTCATAAGCACCTTGAGATTCACAGAGCTGACTGGAAAAGAAAAGTGGAGATTGATGGGAATACAAATTTCTTCATGTCTGGTGGTCTCTCCTCGCCTCCAAACATGTCAAATCCAGGCTTGCAGGGTAAACAAGGAAGGATGCTCCATTGACAAAGGCTTTGTGCCTGCTTCCTAGCTCGAGACACCTCCTCTCCAATGCCACCTCCCTTGAGAGACTAACAACCAGAAGTGCTGCCTCTGCTTGTGTGGTTTCAGTATGCTGAACTTCTGCAAAGACAGATGTTCTGTTTACTTGCATTCTGCATCTCACATGTCCAGGCACATCTTCCTGACAGGATTTTTTGTCCCTCTTCTGTTATTTTAATTTGAAAGAAGGAGATCAAGAATCATCCATTTACCAGTTTTTCTACAGAGCATAAGCATTCCTTGGGTTTTCCTCTGGGACCCATTATTCCAGAACACTGTAGTTCTTTCATCCTGTTTCTGCAAATCCTCTTGAAAGAGTGTCTGAGTTAATAGTGTTGCCAATGTCAAGTTTTCAGGAATAATGAGCCAGGCCTCCAAAGTCATGGGATTAGCTTTAAAATAGAGAGTAGTTTAGGTTTTTATGAAAACAAGCATTAAAATTTGGCATTCATTTTATTTACTTTTTGTTTTTCATTTTTTGGCATATGCTCAAGTCACACTTTCAAGCTTTTCTCCCATAACTGTTAAAAACAGAAGCTGGCACTTTCAGGAGTTGATTCCCAAGACTCAGGGAGCTGAGACTCAGGAAACTGGAATTCAGGGATAATAATTTTAAAATTGCAAGAGCTGGGACCAACAAGTTAAGTATGGTAAAAATTGATTGCTATGGACTCTGGCTTCCACTTGTATTTAAACCTCTTTAATCTGTGGGTTCAATCTACCTCTGAATATTACCAAACCTTTCTTAAAAGGCCTAACCCTCTTTATTTAGAGCCGTCTTCCGGTCATATGCACTTTTACAAGCTTTATTTCTCTCTCCAAAGTCCACAGGCAAGTGTCTATCTTCCTCTGCTCTTCACAGTGATATTTTGGGTAAATGTCAGATCCAGATTATTGGACAACTCCATTTACATGAAGATAGTTAGACCCCTTTTAACTGCAAGTGCCTATATGAAAAGGTGGGTCTTTAAGGTTCCGTTGTAGTTGGTGGAGATGAGAATTCAAGTCAGTGGCCCACATACAGACAGACGACTGAGGTGCTCTGAGTAGCCGTTCCGTAGCTATCCAGAAAGCAACACTCTTCCATCACAACCCTACTTGCCCATGTTCTCTGATACTGTGTCATTCCTCAACTATATTTGGGTATTTCAGCAGGCACTTGCTACCAGCATGTGGTTAGCAAACAGATTCCCAAGCCAAGAGGAAACTGAACTGGTGAGTTCAGTAGAATCTGGAGAGCTGCTCAGTAGATCAAATGTAGGCATTTCGTTTACATGTCTTCAATCTGAATCAAACCTTGTTGTTGTACATGTGGTCAGTGCTTTAAACCGTATTCCCAAGGTGAGTAGAGCTGAACTGACAGAGCTGTTTGTAGATAAACAGCAGTAACTGCTGTCTTAGTAGGGTCGTGTGAATAGGAGTGCTGTGCTAAGAGCCCCTGTTTATAAAGTTCCATCACCACTTCTGTGAAAAAGGGTCCCCAGCCTACACTGTTAGCTCTTCCAGTTGTAAAATGACTGTTTAAATAAAAAAAAAAGTCTACCTAGCTAGATCTGTATCAGTAATGCTTGTGATCCTTTCTTATGTCTACTTATACTTTCTTTGTCACACCTTTACAATGACATTTCTGGTGACCAGCATTTTGAGGAAGAACCACTCAACCAGCTCTTTTCAATGATTTTGCAACACTTCTTGGCAGTTATTAGGAATCAATTTTTGCAAGAAGCCTTACAAATCATTTTGCTGCTGGAGATCAAAGATGACAGACACACACAGAGGAGCACTTTTACTATGCCTACATATACAGTCAGCAAAGCTTTTCCCCCATGCACCCCATTGCTATGGGGCACGGCTGTTCATTGCTGAAACAGAGTTGTTATAGCTGCAACTTTTGCATTGCCAACAAGTTCCGCAGTAGCAGCGTAAGCTTTTAGGCTCACCAAATCTAACCCCTGCCTTCCCCCCTGCAATCAGGAGCAGCCGTGTCATATAACCCCTTTTAGAGACTGGACTAACTTTGCCCTGAGAGCAGTTGTGTTTTTGAACACAGTCCTTCTCCTGCAAGGCTGTTCCAAAATTTTATGCCTCTGAGCAGAAACCTCATTTCCAGCTTTGTGGTTAGTTTATTCCTATTTGTTCTTATGCCAATGTTCTCCTTTAAATTCAGTAGATCTTTCTGCCCCCATCCCACATTTACCTCAAACGAATCTATAGTGAGTTTTGTACTGTTACTCAGCCTGAATAATGTTACATTTTTTATCTCATCTCATAAAAAAAGGGTCTTCGTTCCCTTATGCTTCCCATCAGCTGTCCTCTACACCTTCACATATTTGTCTTCATTTTCTTGAACAGAGCTTGCCAGAGGCCTACACTGTTTCCCAGACAGTAATACCTCCCCCCTTCTACTGGAAGTATCCCAGCAGTAGCATCCTAGCTTTATTTCTCTTGTTCAAAGACTTCAAAACCTATTCCAGTTGATTAGTATACTCATGCTTTTCTCTTAGTATAAGATTTTCAGCTGAATCAGAGAAAATTTGTAGAAATTTGCAAAGATCCTTCCTTACTCTGAGTGTAGGAGCTCCAGTTCTGCATAATCACATTTCTGTCTCTCTTGCTCCTGTTCTCATGGTGATTCTACCATTCCTGAGTGATATTCATCTCCTCCTATTGATCAACACTGTTCTCTGGCACTGTGACATCAGGGTATTTCACCAACACTTTCCTTCACTTTTATTGAGATTATTAATGAAATATTCAGTAAGAACAGTTCAAAGACTCCTCCATGAGGAACCCTTCTGATGACCTTCCTCCCTGCAGATGTTGCATCTTACAGGACTAGTCTCTGCCATCTCCTCTTTAATCAGCTACCTCTCCACTTTACTCTTCTTTCCCTAAACCCCATTTTTCCCAGTTCAAGTAATAAATTCTCTTGTGACATGAGACAAAATAGACTTACTGCAGATGCCTGCATAGAAGGCAGTTGTGTCAGAGAAAGATATCAAGTTCATCTGGCATGACTTTTACAAATCTTAGTACTTTTTATTCCATTTTCCATCTATGTCCCTTTTACAAATGATTCTTTCCATGCAGTTTATTTTCCTGCCTGATACACTATTGCTATGAAGCAAGCAGATTGCAGTTGACTTTATTACCTTACTTTTCCCTCTTGAGTGTGGGCACTGCATCTGCTCTTACTCCCAGCTCAACTAATTTGCAAGTCTTCTTTGCTCTGCCCCTGCAGTTTCATATGGTAGTTCTTCCATCCTTTAGATACAGAGAACGCGTTATAGATTTTGAGTGCCTACTAGGCTTTTAAAGCTTTTTTCTGGATCAGGTATGATCATTTCTGCTCTCACACTCCTGTGTTACCCTTTTTTCCTCCTATATTCAACATTATCCTTTTATAAACTACAGCAAATTATTAATTTAATTTTGTACCTTTAATATTACTTGAATACAGGTCCATTTGTTTCAATTGTCTTTTCATTTGAAGAACTTGCCAATTTTTTTAAGAACCTCTGCAAATTCAATAGCAACTTTTTTTGCTTGTAATTTCCCCTTCATCCTTTCTAACTGTAACATGTTTTCTGTGCTCCACTGTCTTCCACCTTTTAAGTAAAGACTTTTCAGGCTTCATTAATGTTCAAGTCTTTGAGCTAATTTAGTTTGTTCCCTTTGAAATTTATTTCCCCTTTTGAAATTGCAAATTTTCTGTTACCTTTTTTTTTATTTCACATGTAGTTTAGACAAGGCCTATTTGGTTTTACATTGTCCAAGGATGCATTTATGGACTATGATTGTTGTGACCATTTCGAAAGAAAAAGGCTGAAATATCATTGCCTTTGCTTGATTCAATCATTATGTCATTAAAAAACTCCTGCTGTCTCTCACTGTCAGGAATACTGAGATGCCATTATTACTCATAGCATTTATTCTTCCATCCATTTGCAAAAAAAAAAAAAGAAAATTTCACATAATGCAAGCTATCCTAGTAGTATTTATCTCACTAATAGTTTCCAAAAATCTTTGTATGTAACATTACTGTTGCCAGACAACTGGAAACTGATTAATGTTACCAGTGGGAAATATTTTTTGTGTTCTGGTGAAAATGTGGATAGATGCTTAGCCCATTTGATGGATTTCTCAGCCATTTGAAATGAATAATGGGAAAAAAACAGTATGAGCATTGCAGTCTGTATTGTTAAGATAGAGGCTGGAGGGGAGAAAGTCAAGAGGTCTGTGCTTGATGGTGAATGGATGATAAATTAAAGGACTCTTTGTGGGTAGGTTAGACTTGTAAGCACCTACAGATGATGTTCCTTCATGCTTTGATGAGGTAAAACCACTGCTTATTCTGCTCTTTAGCATTATAGGTGTGCTGCACTGCTCTGATGAGGTTTCTGAGACAGACCTGCAGGACTGAGTCATGCTGCACATAAAACGCTCCATCGTTCAACTAGTTTAAGATGTGAAAGGTTTCAAGCTGTCTGGGGCATATGGAACCAAAGCACAGATTTAGATCAACTCACTCTACTGAGTGTGAGTTGCCTTCATTTGAAGTACATGGCCAGAGTCTCGCTGAAATCATGTAATAGAAAATGATATAATTAGGAAATTAATCCCCCTAGCTGAAAAGCTCTCTCAGTAAACTGCCACAGATCTCACAGTGCCTGAAGAATCAATTTACTTCCAATGGGAGTCAGGCAGTCGCATTACCATCATGCCTTGAGAAATTTCCCCTTAAGACTTTGCTGGCTGAAGCAACAGTGATTTGTGTGTTGTGTGATTCTGTCAGCAGAGAAGTCCCAAGAGCTATTTTCCCAATGTCTGTGCCTGGGCAAAAGCTGCCAGGCTCAGTGTTCTGCCTCCCACCCTGTCCTTGCATCACTGCCATCTGCCCCCAAGGTCCTGCTGTCTCACTGCTCCCCACTTAGACTGCCCAGGAGCTTCTGGGTGGAGACAGAAACAAGAAGCAAACAAAACTGACAAGGACAGGGCAACCTGACCTTGTGGATGGCATCCCTTCCCATGCAAGGGAGGCTGGAACTGAATGATCTCCAAGGTTCCTTCCAAACCAAACCATACTATGGTTCAATGAAAATAGATTTCATGTGTGATGGCACCTACATCATCCATAGCACTTTGACCACCAGCACATGGGCTTGGACACACCATGTTCTGCATCTCACATGAGGCCTTGCTTCAGCCTCTCTCATTGCCACTTTTCCTTCCCAGTGCCTGCTGAGGCCCTGCTGCTCAGTTTTCAAGTCTCCTGTAACTCCCAGACCTGCTACTCCCATTTCATGAGTATGATGGAGTCATTTCTTTTCCACTGAAACACACTTACAAGCACAGTACAGGAGCTGGACAGCACAGAGTAGAACCCTGAGCCACAAACAGGGTCAGATCTTTCACTCAAAAATGAGTTCTTTTGTGACACTGTAATATACACATACATAAAAAAAGAATAAATGAATCCTGGCGTAATGAGTGTATGAAGCACTAAATCAGCAAAAAGACAATACAGGCTTTTGATTTGCATCAGTAGGAAACACAGAAAATGTTGTATGCAGTAGGCAGATCATAACTCATCCTGGAGTAAATAACACAGATATTGTTTTGACCTTGTGTATAGTTTTGCTGCTTCAGTAAAAAATCTTATTGTTGCTGACCATTTGTTTCAAAGCAGAATATGATATGCAGAAGGACATTTTTAGAAGGAGTAGAGGATAAATTCATAACATAGTCTTCTGCATTCTTAGTGTTTGGGTAACATTATGTTTAAAGACCTGAAATAAAATTGTTACCTCCTCTTTGTAGCAGATGTGAGAATTATTTTTTCTAAAGTATTTGGTCATGGGACCTCTTGTATTGGGGACTGTATGGAGAATGAGTATGTGCCCATCCTCAGAGGGTCAGCACATGTGCCAAGACCCAGTGGAGGACAAAGACATACAGGGAAGCACAGAAAAATTGTCAGTTCTCCTCATGTGAACAGCAGTGGCCACATCACCACCAAAGCATTCTTTAAGTCAGAGGTATTCATTTTGATGTTCTCTCCCAGACGAATTTTATGTTTTGGGACAGAGTGGTTTTGTGACAATCCTGTGCCTGACAAAAGAATTTGTGGTGACAAAGAGATTTGTGATAATGTAAAGATCATACGATACTTAACTCAGAGCACTCAGGTCCTGGGACTCTTCCATTGTTTTGCCATTGAAGCTCAATAACCACCCAGCCTAGTGCCCACCCTGCTTTGGGAAATGGGTGTCACCAAGGGCCACAGCCCTAGCAGGTAATCCACCCTTTCACAATGCAGATCACTTTTAAGGGCAAAAAATACAATTTTCAAGCTTTCTGTGAAAGCTTCTGTTGAGCTGAAAACCTGAATTTCCCTTGGAAAAAAACATTTGATTAAAAAAATGGGTGATGTCATGAACCCTTAGTCTGCAGCATACTTCCTGAGCAAGCCAGTTATACTGACTTCACTTGAAAAATTCTGCCTTCTGTTTATTAATTCAGAAAGGGTAGTCATTATTTGGTCAGTTGGAAATCAGCCTTTTTCCAGTTCAGTTATGCTGGCTTCCTGTGGTGGAATACACTTCAGGATGGATTTGTGGTTTGAGCAGGTACCTGTAACAGCACATACTCCATTCGTAAAGAAACAGATTCTTCCCCATAACCTGCTGGTTTATGAAGTATCCAGCATCATAAAGTGCCCAAGCACCATAAATGTGGTGTTTCTCCCCATTTTCATCCTGTTGCTTACAGAAGTGGCTAAGAGGAGCTTCTGCATGGAGCTGCAGCAGGCAGATGATGGTCACATGAGATGGTAGGAGGTGACAGGAAGTGCTCACACATGGCCCAAGGCAGTTGTGTTGCTTATTCAAGAAGTTAAATTCCCCTGAAGCTATCAGCTGTTAGGATCTAGGGATCTGTGGATGGAGTCTCTGCCCACAATTACTATTTTTAGTTCTTTTTGCAGCATGGAAAACAGTACTTCAAGAAGTCTGAAGCACCATTTGTGAGGGGACAGGGAGGATCAAGAAAGCAGAATTCAGAGGGATGCAGTGGGGTGTTAAAAAAAATCAGGGTGCAAGGAAAATGGGGAAATAACAGCCATTGAGTGGAAAGTGACAACAAAATGACCCCACTGAAGCTCAAGAAGTCTCTGGACCCACACAGCGCCTGCTTTTTAACCTAAACCCTTGCTCCTGGTTCCACATTGTACAGCAATGTAATCTCCTTAGGTGTAAGCTCTTTGGTGGAGCAAGGGCTGGCACCACGGTGTCCGGTGCCTCCCCGGGAAGCCTGGTCCCCAGCACCACATCGGGACAGGGTGCCAGCAGCATGGCTGCACCAGACCTGCGTGCAGCCACAGGCAGTTTTAGGGTTTGTTTCATATTTTAGGGTTTGTTTCATAAAAGCATAATTTCATTGATGTTGATATGTTGTGTTCCAGAAGGACATGAAGGCAGCCGAAGTGTGGGAGGTGCTGCTCCCCCAGGAGAAGCATGTGCCTTGTGCCGGCAGAGGCCCATGCTCAAAGCCAGTGCTGAGCTTCCATCATCCCTGGGCATGTCTGCACCACTTGTTGTTTCCAACAAGCAAAGTCAAAGTCCTTCATGCAAATGTGAAGACTATACTTGGTGAATCCCGTTGACAAAAGCAGCAACACTGTGTCTCAAATAATAGCACAACAACAAAAAGCATAAAGCATATTATAATGTCTAACCTTGTTTTTTTTTTCCATGGATATTTTGCTATCACCTCCAGTTGAACTTGCCCCCCATTCCCAAGCTGAGAGATCAGGCTAATCGGTGATGTTTGCAAAGCTTTCTTAGCCCTCAACAAACGTTGTTTCTTTGCTGTGTTTGTCAGCGTGGCAGAGCAATTATTGCAGAGATCTGAGATGTGATTACGCGTTTGTGGAGGAGGAGGGGGGTGGAAAGTTGAGGACATAATGTAATAATGAAATCCTTTGTCACAAATAAATCTGTAGGAGGATTTAGATGTTTTTCCCTTTTTTCTGACCCAGTTGGTCCTCACATGTCTGGTGGTGCCAGGAGGTCTGTTGACCCTGCAGGAAGGTAACTTAAGGGCAGTGAACAGACCACTCTCTAGGTGTGGTGAGTGGGATGAATTTTACCTATTTTCAGTAAAAGGAAATAAAAATAAACATGTATTCTGTTTAGTGTCAGTGTGCATGAAATGCTTTCAGTTATAAACTCAAACCCTGCCGCCTGCCATCCTCCCATGGGGTGATCTGCCCATCCCTGCACTGGCTGTGGGAGAATGTTTATGGAGCAGTTCCTAATCACACAAATTTTAGGTCAAGAGGAGGAAAGTATTAGGCCCTCTGTCCTCATACAGAGTCCGAGGTGATCCAGGATGCCCTGGTCTAGCAGTGTTGGTGTGCATTTTTTGCGATACCCATTCCGACTGCAGCAGCAGGTACCTTCCTAATGTGGCATCAGATTTCTTTCTCCTTAAGGAAAATGGACTAGTTTTTGTGCTGAATCTCGTCACTTCTGACCTTATTATTTCCAGATTGCTTTAATTTTAGGTACTTCTTCTCTTCTGTCCTTACTTCCCCAGTGTGTCACATTTCTTCATGCTTACTCTGCTTTGTCATTTTAGTCTGGTTTCCTAAGGAAATGATGCACAAAGCAGCATGCTGTTTGTGGCTCTATCTATGTCCTCTTCACCCCCCAACACAAAAAAAAACAGGCCAGAATATTGGTTCCCCCTAACTGCGTCTGATGGAGGAGGAAATATTTCCAAGATATTTCAGCACATGGGATCCTTGACCTGCCAGAGAAGAGTGTAGTACATTTCGCTGCCTCCCTGCTTCCCTGTCAAAGTGCTGCTCAGCTGCTCCTGCAGAAGGAGAAAGCAGGGATAAGCCCTTGCTCCTGGACCTGAATCTACCTCTTTCTCCAGCCAGCATCAACCACATGAAATCTATGGCAAGGACCAGCTTAAGTGTATCCCAGTTGCTTGGGGGCAGCTCGAGTGGGCTGGGTTTGTGGCACATCAGCATTCCCATCCCACCAGCCTAGGAGATGCAGTCAGAAAACAAAAGGCTTGTGTCCAAGGCAAGGCAAGGGGATAAGGAAGATGAAGGGGATGAGGAAGGGGAAGGGGATGAGAAAGGGGAAGGGAAAGGGGAAGGGAAAGGGATGATTGCAGGGCCAGAGCATGGCAGCCACTGTTCTCCTCAGGGTGACCAGTGGGTGGAGGAGCAAAAAGGAATAAACAAGGCTTCCAGATGAGTTCATCTCCTCTCAAATCGCACTCATTGAAACACATCTGTGTTTCCAGGGCTTTGTGCAGCAAAAATCGCCTTAGTCAGCTCTTGTTTTCAGTTTTGTGTGTTGGCCATTTGTATGGTTCTTTTTTTTCCCTGTCCAAATCAGATCCTCTGGTGTATAGGGGCTCAGTTCAGCCAAAGCTTTATCCAAAAAGCTGCTCCCAACACTTCCTAATCTCATAAACAAGAAAGAAATTATTTAATGCTCCAGAACAAAATTGGTTTTGTTTAAGTACAACAGTGGCACTCTCAAAGAGATACCTTGTGTGCCCGGGTCTGCAGGATCTATTGAGAGACTTCTGGTGTTTTCTAACACAGGTGCATTATATTTTATTTTGAAATGGCACACAGTGGTAACTACTATATTTTGTAGCACCATGGGATACCCAGCTAGCATTTGTCAGGTAAATGATTAAATCACCAAGGCATAATTGAAGGGTTTGATTGCCTTCCACCTGCAGCCATCAGCATCTGCAACATCTGCATTATCAGATAGTTTAAAGACTGGCACATCCCTGTGGTCCAGCAGCCCAAGGTGATGCTGCTTACAGGTCACTGCAGGCCTGGCTGTAGAAATCTGCAACTTGCCAGCCTGGAGATGCCTGAGCTGATGAATACCTCATTGCCTACATGCCACAGATACAGATTTTGTGGCATGACTTATCGTAGCAGATTCTGATCTTAAGGGCATGACTGTAAAAGCCAAGTGCATATATAGGGTTCTCAGGTTTTGCTTACCAAACCCTGTGATTTCTGATTTGTCAAGGAAAGCTCAAAAACATCCTGCACTGTAAAATCTTAAAGTCCCAAGAACAAATGCAGAAAAGACATTTTCCACATTAATTTCATGTATTTTTATCTCCAGAGCTTTCAGATGACCATACACATTTTTGAAATATCTCACTTGCAATGAGAATGCAGATGGTTTTCCAGGGATTGCCAGTACAATCCTTCACAATTTACAGCACCATCCCAGTGCTGGCTTTGCTGAACTGAAACTGTAGACTTCACTCAGGCTGGTTCCCAAAGCTTTCTAGGTATCAAATTTCTACAGCAATCAATTGTCCTTGTGATTTCTCTAAGTTCATTGCCCTTGGTGGTGGCTCTCAGAGAAAGCTGGTCTCCTGGATGTGCTGCTCATGGTAGCAACCAGGGAAAGAACTCCTTCAGCAGAGTAGCAGCTGCAGAGCACAAAGCTGGAGTATTGCCCTGCAGACGTTCATTAATATTCAAAAAAACAAATATTGACTCAGTCTTGTTTGTGAGCTTTTCTTTTTACCTTCTCCAAACATCCCAGCTGTACAGCAGAGCATGTGTGAATACTTGAGCAAAATTATCTTTAGCCACAACTAGCCTCTAGATAAGATGTATGCTGGTGTTACTCAGTGTTGGAAAGCTGGCATCACCATCCAGTAAAGGAACTGAAGCAAAACAGGGTGCATGGGCAGAAATAGCTGTTCAGAGTAAACACAGGCATCTGGACTCCCCACCCTGCCACTGGACTGCCTGGAAAGGAGGACCGTCCTTTCAGGTGGAGTCATCTGTGACGAGAAACAGCCCTGCTCCACACACACTAAACACCGTGTTGGTTGCATCTGCAGGACAGAACATATGCTGGCCATTGAGCAATCTGCAGAACGTTACTTCATGGTATAAAAAAAAAGAAAAAAAAAGAGAAAATTTTCCGATATCACCTGTGTTTGAGAATACCATACTCTACCCAGTTACTGGGAGTGAATTCAACAAATACAAAGCTGTTATAAATGATCTATCTCTGTCACCAGTGTTTTTGCAGCACCAGGCAACTTTCTATTTTGCTACCAGTGTATTATCTAAGTCTAAAAATAAAAATTCATCTCATTAAGAATTCTAGATTTTAAAAATTCGTGCTCTGGGAGTCTGCCCTCTATACTCAACTCATTTAAAAATGCATATTAAAATATACACTACACCAGCACACTGCTGGAGAAATCTACCTCCAAAGGGAAAGCCTTTCAGCATTCACGGACCTTCCAGCATTCCCTGAGACCTCTCCAGTCGGGCTGTAAAATAAAATCATAAAAAGCAGGGCTGGAACAACAGACCTTGAGAGTTTGGCTGCTGCACTGCCTTGCCCATGGGTGGGATTGTCTCCCAAACCATCCGTGATGGGGATTTGCCCAATCTGTCTGCAAATCCCAGGCAATCTATTACCAGGTTTATCTTCACCATTAGAAGTGCCTAAACTGAAACCTCTGTGTAACTTCATCTGATCACTCTGTGTCCTGTCTTCTGCAGACATGGTAAAGGCTTTGGTACATCCACTGCAGTGTGAGGGTGTGATCCCTCCAGATTACTCTTCTATAGACTAAATAAACTTAGCAGTAGCATTTTGAGAGTGATCTTGAGGGACACTCTCACGTAGAGATATAAGGAATAAGGAAGCCCATTTCCAACAAGCTCATTTAGAAGTAAAAACAAAAATCTTCTGTAAAGGAGGAAAAAAGCCCAGTTTTAACCATTCAGAAGAAATGTTGCATCTAGGAGCTTTTAATAACTTGTTAACTGCTTATGTATATTCTGCACAAATGAGAACAAATACAATGGGATCTTTAAAAAGAAAAACAAAGCATATGTATGTTACCTCGTTACTTTTTATAGAGGAGCTGTGAAGTTAAAGGAATCAAGTATCCCACCAGGAAACTGAAAAATCCTTTGAGAACAATACAGAAATGAAGTAATCACAGAATCATAGAATGGTTTGGCTTGGAAGGGAATTTTAAGGATTATCTAGTCCAACATCCCTGCCACAGGCAGCGACACCTCCCACTAAACCATGTTTCTCAAAGCCCCATCCAACTTGGCCTTGAACATTTCCACAAATTACATATTTTAAATTACTATTTTCAGCAATGGAGTCTCCTGACAGGCAACTTGGGCATATACCTGGTGTGGCAGACCTAGAAGAAAAACAGTGAACATAGTGTTGTTGAGAGAAAGGGGGAGGTCTCTGCAACATGGACTTTAATATCAGCAGCAAAAAGAGCTATCTGGTGGGATGCTTTCGAGGTAGGATTGAGAAATTCAGATAAGAAGAAATTAAGGAAAAAACAATTGAAAGAAAACAAAGCAGGTTTTTTTTTTCCTCCTATAATACGAAGGACTATACAGCTCCCAGACGCACAGCACATTACCTTAGTTCTCAATAAGAGGGGATTCCCTGGAAAGAGATGGATGGAAACTTCATTGACCCTCTATCTAAAAATTATGTGAACACCACATAAAGAATATTGAGATAACTTGACTATGGGTGCAAAGACATGGATCTCAATTGCAATACTGACCTGGCAGCATCCCCAGTCACTGAGTCAGTGAACTTCCCTGGACTCTGGTGGGTGTTTTCCAGAACTAAGGGTAATTGACATTGACAGGGGCTGTTAAGCCCCTGGAGTTGGCCCTGCCAACGCTATCTCAAGTGCACCTTATGTCTCACATGTTCCTGTTCCTAGTACTGATGCCCTGACCACAGGAGGGAAAGGACCCCATTTACTGCATTTATTGTACTCCAAGGAGCCCCTCTCAATTATGCTCCTCTGGCAGCTCAGAGGCTCCAGGTTCAATCTGCCAAAGGCACTGGCCCTGAGATGCCATGCTGCACTTGGGATGCCAAACTTGGGGTGCTGTGAAGATCTGCATATCTGGAGAAGGGTGGGAGTCCTCAACAGGATCAGAGGATGGGTTGGCCACTCTCCTACATGCACTGTGACTGAAACAATAGCAGAGCCTGCCACAGCGCCCACGTCAGTCTCTTTGGAGACACAGTTTTGGCCAGAAGTCCCTAACACAGGCAGCAAACTCTGCCTGGAGCAGATGAAACTGCGAGCAGACTGTGGATCAGTGCCCTCCTTCCCACACAGACATATGCTGGAGTTAAAAAACAAGCTGACTCTCTCCAAGTCCTCGTACAGGCCCCATCTCTCTGCCCATTGAAATGTCATATGAAAGTCAAGATTTTAAAGATGATCATTGCTGTCCCCTCCCCAGGATGACTTTACTCCAAGTGCAGCAGAGACATATTTTGCAAAGAAGTTGGGTGAATGCTACCAAGCTGAGGAGGAATGGAAAAAGCAAGAGGTGTGGAAAGTGAGTTATACAGATGCAATGAGTTCTAGGAGAGAAAACATGCAGAAAAGAGTGAAAATACTCGAAGAGAGCTTACAGCAGCTGACAGAGCCCTGCAGCCAGGACTCCTCTGTGTAGGGACAGTGAGGATGCCTCCTCTATGCAGTGATCATGACCTCACCCACTTCTTCAGGGATTCACAGCCCCATGCCTTGGCAGGATAAAAATACTTTCATTGATCGGAGGTTTTTTCTGTATTGTATAACGGCTGGGCATGCTACATGTTGGGTAACAGGATTTCACTGCCCTATAGTTCCTTCCAGTCAACACTTCTGTCTCCCAAAAAGAAATAACAATGAGAAAATCTGTCTAACAGGTTGTCTTTAATCCTGACTTCATCCCTACTACCATAGAACTAGAGTGGAGTATAAACACAAGGCAGGGGGAAGCCCTAGAAGGAGAGCAGAGGTAAAAAGAAAGGGGCCCATTTTTGGCCCTTCCCCAGGTCAGCTGGGATCTTGCAACTGGACAGGTGCATTTGGCAAACCTTTCTGACATGCAACAAAGCAAGAAAAGAAGCGCAGAGGGGCTAAACATCATGGTAAGTGACTAAATTTAGCTCAAAACTAAGCACTTTTATCCAAAGCTAGCACTTTCCCCAACAAACCATCTTTTCTCTTTTGCATTTCTTGCAGAAGCACTTTAAATTCTCTCCAGGCTCTTGCCCAGCCCCACAACTGAAGAAAACCCTGGAGAAATGGTAACTGAGCAGCTCTTCCAGCCAGCCTGACCTCAGTCCTTCTGCAGGCCAGCTCATCTGCTTCTGAAGGGGCTGCCAGCTGGCGAGCACCTGGCTCCCTCATACAAACTGGCACTGCCCAAGGGGTGAATCAGCCTGCTGAGGAGCTCACAGCAAGGATAAACAGCTCTGGGGCTGGAGAAAATGAAATAGTTGGATATTAATGGGAAAGGAATTGCAGGAGAAAAGTCTTGCAGCTCTACTGTACATCTGTGAAGCCTCAGACATGTGCTGCAGAGATCGCTGCAAACACTGCTTTATAGGAGTGTTACTGCAGATGAGAAAGACCAGATAACATAGAAGAGGATAGAGCAGAAAAAAGTCCTGCTCTATCACTGGTTTATGTCTGAGTGGCTCTCTGAGCAAGATAGAATAGTGTAAGACCACTGAAACATACAAGGGCTAAAAAAAAAGCCCTTTTGCAGGCAGGAGTGTGCAGCACATAGATGGGGCCAGAGTGGGGTCAGTCCCCTGTCCTGGGGCTCTGACACCAGCAACCTGTTTTTGCAACACTTTCAACAACTTGATGGCTTTGCTTGGCATCTGTGAGACTGCAGACTTGGCAAGTGTTAAGGTCTTTTCTAACCCGAGAAGCTGTGAGAAATCAATGGGAGCTTTTCCCCTCCTCTTAGGTGTAGCGAGCTCAGTATTTTGCTCTGTGACATTACAAGTGATTTGGGGGACAGGGAAGATCTGGTTTTGATGAGGAGCATTGCACCACTGAATCATCTGTGCTTTTCACACATGTAGGTGCATCTGCTCCAGTGTCCAGCCAGCCCAGGAAAAGCAGATGTAAGAGTGGGAAGGGGAGAAAGGGGCTGAATTTACAATCTCAGATTTGTCTGGGCCATGCAATAGCATCCTAACATAGGGTATTTCTACATTCTCCCCCTTGCTATAATTAATTTTTAATCATTCAAGCAAGTTCCCACATATCCTGCAAATCTCTTTTCACAAATTTTGCTTTTAATGAAACGCTTGCTTTCAAAAGAAGGTTGGTTTAGGGTGTGTCAGAGTTTGTTCATAATGTGTTTTGTTCACAGTAAACAGCATTTCCTTTTATTCTCATCCAGGGATGGTATTCAGACATCTGCACTCCACAGAAAATAGTGACTCTGGATTTACTGCTGAGTTGCAATGAAGTCACTGGCTAGTTTGCTTTTATCCCAGTGGTGCAGGTTTTAGCAGTTTTAGCATTAATTCCTTCTCATTCTGAATTGTATCCTTCCTACAGTCTCCTTAGTCCAAGTAAGTTGAGAACTGCATTCAACAAATGATTTTGTTTAAAGAAGGTCAATTGCAAAAGCACGTTGTCATGTTAGCAGCAGCACCTTTTTAGCTCCTTCTGGATGGCATCTACTAAAAATTAACGAGGGCAATTCTCGACTCCCCTGTCCTCAGTCATGGCTGTGCCCTGCACCCTTAGCTCATCACTTGCCTCAAATCAATCCATCTATCCCCATATTAGCTTTGCAGCAGAAACCCACAAAAAAATATTTTTCTGGTTGTTACTTCTTGGCACAGGCTTTTGTATTTATTTCAGGCCAGGATAGTGGAGTGAAGCACTGCAAAATCTGAGTCCCAAATTCTTCTTTCCAAAAATTAACCACATCAAAAGCTCTGGAGGCAGAGACATTCTCTTAGTTGATACTTTTTTTTTGAACAACAGCAAAAGATTTAATTAATATTAAAGACAAACTTGAACTTTGCTGCAATGTTAAACTCCCCAGCTCCATATTTTGCTGGAGCTCTGGCCTTGGCTTCATTTTAATTTAGAAAAAAGTATGAACTCACATTTCCCAGCCCTGATCACATTTCAAGGCTGTAGATCATGTCTGTGGAGTAACAACTTCTCCCTGTCCTTATTAGTGTGCATGGTTTGTACCCCTTTCTGCTGGTATCTTGGACTTTTCTTAGAAAACCCTGCTGGAGGACCTGAATCACCTGAATAAGGTTTTCTAGTAGCCCCTGCCCAGCCTGGATAATCTGAAGCAGCTGTGACTCTTCCTTGTGTAGACAGTTAAAGTGGTGCAAAGTTGACTCTCAGCAGTCTCAGCCTGATGGGGTTCAGCAAAGGGATGATGAGGATGACACTGATGTTAGTCATACACCCAGTGTTCCTCTGCTGCAAATCTCAACGTGTTTGACAGAGGCAGATAAGCACAGTTATCTCCAGCATGCTGAGAGGGGAAATTAAGGGAGAAAGGCCAAAGGTCATATTTTCCCAAAGGCTTCAGACACCCAGGTGGATTTACCTCTGTTGAGGTGCACTCCCCTCACCTGGTGTGTAACACCCGCTGTGAACAGGGGATGAAGTCCCCACGAACATTGTGAGCCTGTTTCAGGAGAAGCACATCCACCCCCACCTCAAGAAGACCCAAGCAAGTCCCTCTTGCTGTAACTGCCAAGCTGATGGGAACTGTCTGGGGATGATTCGCTCCAGGTTTTTGTGGAAGACTTTCTTCACTCTGTTCCTGTCCCTGCTGCTCAATACCAAGGGAAGCGCTTAGGTGCGGAGCTGTCTCAGCAGTGCCCCCGCACTGGCTGACAGCAACCTCTTCACTCTGGGAAAGCACTCCCAGGCTGCAGATTCACAGCTGGTGGTTGCATTTCACCCATAACTGCCCTATGCAACATGTCTGGCCCCTCAAGCCAGCAGATGAACTACCCTAGCCCTCAGAATGAGAGTGGAGGGTGTCTCACTGCAACAACAGAAATCTCTTCTGAAATTCAACACAAAATCCTACTTCTCTGTAGCAATTTTTAAAATTTCACCTTGGAATGATTTGTCATAGGCTTCCCACCAGTGTAACCCACCCAGATGAGGTTTCAGTAGAATGGAGAGGGTTTCTCAGAGAGGCAATGGGCATCTGGCTACAAACCAATAGCAAAGCAAAGAGTAAAATCCACCATCTCCCTCCCACCCCACCACTCTGAACCATGCTATCGGCAAGTCATGGGCCAAATTTCTTATCCTCATGCTCAGAAATTTATGCCAGTGAAGCCTCACAACATCTGACTTGGATCACTGGTGAAGCCTGGAGTTGCAATGGGGAGATGAAATACTGTCTTATCTGTCTGAAGCAAATGAGCAGCAGCACAAACACAGAGATTAGATCAAACCACTTGATAGGCACAGGAGGGGTTTTATCCCTTGCCTGGGCTACAGGACTAAGAGACATTGGTTACTGCATTTCTCATTCGTATTTCTCATATCCAAATTTATGTACTATGCAGCACCCACAGAGGAACACATAGATCTGAGTTTGCCCAAGAGCTGAGTGGATTTCAGACAATTCCTTTCTCTATGTCCTTCCCTTTCTTTGTTGTTCATCATCTCCAGCATTAGCCTCTTCAGGCTCAGCCACTACCACCTATGCTTCTCTATCATCTCCTTCTCTCCCCTGCTCTCAGAAAACCGAGTGGAGCCCAAGGTGCTGGAAATATAGCTTATTACCTCCCACCTACAGACAGCAGAAGGTATTTCTGCATTTGGAAATGTGCAGACTGGTTCTGGGGTGGAAGAAGAGACACAAATATGTGAAAGACCAGCAGAGACTGTTCCTGCAAGTAGAAGTGTGGGTTGTTTGAATTTTCATGTACCATTACTCACAAGTTAATCTTCTTCAGGAGTTTGTGATATCCCCTTTTACTCCTGCAGTTCTTCTTAACTTCTCTTTATTATTGTGTTTCTATCTTTTTTTTTTTTTTTTTTTTGTTCTCTGCTCCCTCCTCTGTGTAAGCTGGTGTTCATTTTATTATCCTCATCTGCCAAAGGACTTCTAATATGGTCTTTCCCCCTAGCGGCAGGGGCATGCAGAAAGGAGGAAAACACGGAGGAGCAATGTGAGCTGCACACCAAGGTTTAAAGGCAGAACCAAAACCATATTGGTCTGTTGTCCTCTCCCACAGAGCTTCCCTTGCTCTGCCCAGCATCTCATACCCTGTGCTCCAAAATGGTATTTTCTGCCTCTTTCCCTAGAAGAGAGTCTGAAATAGGACCTGCATGTCTGCATGCCCACTGGAGGCACAACCTCAACTCTCACCTGCAAGTGAGCTGTTCAAATCCACTTGCTCTGGGAAAGGTGGCTGTCTCAGGGCTGTTATCCCTGTTATCCTCAGCACGATGAACTGAAATAAAAATAGGTTATCTCACATATGTGCGTGAGCTGCAGACAGAAGGTAATCTGCTGAGCCCATCCTGCCAGGAACTCAGAGGTGCTGAACTCCTTGCTCTGGGTGCAATCTCCTGGACTCATCTTTTCTCTTCTCCCTCAGCCCTGTTCTGGAAGTGGTCTGACACTTTAGCCTCCTATAATCTGTCCACACTTTACCATTTTTCCACCTCATGTCTCAGACTCTGGGCTTAGAAACAGGACATAGCTGTTTCCTTGAGCCCTTCTCTATTCCAAGACCTCCCACATCCTTTTCCTCTAATACAGCTCATGGCAAGAATTGCAATATGGTCACAGCTCTATGCTTCTCGCCAGAAATTTTTGCCAAAAATGACAAAAAAACCCAACTAAACCACAATATTTGATAAGTCTAATTTATTTTAAACCCTGAGAAGCTTGACTGAAATATTTCCACTATCTCTTCCAGCATACTTCTGGAAGCCTCTTCCTCTTCTCTCTCCTGGACTGCCAAAAGCAAGGAAACAGAGATGCTGCTGCTGTCCCATGGCACAGACAGTCCAGCACAACCACCTGGGTGTATACGCCTGTCATACTCAAGCTGGGGGAACACCAAGATCCCAATTCCCATGTTGCTTCCACTGGGGCTTGCCTGGGAATTTTAAAGCTGCCAACTGATGACTTGAGGGCTCTGATCTCCATGAAACTGGAAGAGAACTGGGAAGAGATCCCCAGAGGGGACCTTGGATGCAGTTCAGCTCCAGCATGAGTCACTGATGCTAAAGCACAGCCAAGGCTTTGCATCTGAGACACCAGCAGGTCGTATTTGCAACCAGTTGCAAAAACAGCTCTGTAGCTTTAGTCTGCCTTGTACTAGAGACAGATCAGTTCCACTGGCAGCTCCTGTCTGCTGCTTGTAGAGCTCTGCTGTCTGTGTGTACTATATCTGTCTCTCAGCTGGTTCTGCAGATAAGAAGGTTTTATAGTCCTTCAAGGGAATGGGGCTTAGTTGTTCCTCTCCTTCTTGTCCCCACATAGTCTGTGTGACTCATTATGCCTATCCTGTAACACACTGATGCTGGCATTTGGGTCTTCAAAAAGTGATCAGCCATAAGGGGACTCTGGCTAAGCCTCTACAAAGTGTAAGGAGGATTTTTAAGACGCCGTAAATGGTCCACATAGCTGCATGCTCACTGGCGAACTGACACAGTCCCAGAGCACTGTCCCAGTGCTGGCACAGCGTGGGCAGAGCCTGCCAGGTGACTGTTTGGTTTGGTCACACTTATTGCCTTTGAAACAGAACAGAGGACCGCATTCAGATCCCACTGAGCTGTCCCATCCAGCTTCACAATCACCATCCACTGCAGCAACTCGCCACCGTGGTAAAGCGTCGAGTGCCCAGCTCTCTGGACACAGACGGAAAGGCATGGGGACATTCCTCTAGTCCCCTAGAAGTGAATGGCATTGAACCACCACTACAGGAGTGGGGGCTTTCTCCAGGGGTGCATGAGGATCTGTGTCCAATCAGCAGAAGGTCCCCTGAGGTGCAGATCAGGAGAATTGGTTTTAGCAGACCTCCCTGTTAATGGGGTCTTTAAAACCTCGTCCCCTGCGCTTGGTGTGAATCAAATTTCCAACAGCTTTATAAATACGTCACCAACAGGAGGCCTTTAGAGTCAGCATATTGCAGTTTCCTGACATTTTCATTTCTCTATCTTGACATTTTTGAAGGGCATAAGAGGCCTAAAAAAAGAAACAGCTGCTCCCAGGGCACCATATGTTTTCAATTCCGTCCTGCACTGGTGTAATAGATGGTCTTATTATAAATATGCAGCAGTTTTCCAGATGAGCCTCTCCCTCATGCTTAAAATGACCTGGTACAACTGTACAAAGTGGAGATGTCTGGGAAGGAGAAGGATCACAGGTGGGAAGAGTCCTGGGAGCTTTTAGGCACCTGTTTGGAAGGTGCTGATGTACTACATTAATATTCAAGTTACCAACCCAGGCCCCGATGCCACAAATATTTAAAGAAAACCCACTTGACTCAGGCGAGCAGTTGCACAGCAATGCTTGGCAGAAGTTTCCAGCCTCCGTACAGCATTTCCCCCACTCCTCCATCCCTCCTGCTGCTTATTCTTAGGCACTCTCCTGGTTTCTCAAAATCTTTCTGTGGATGATCATTTCTGTGCACGGCAGCATGTGGGCTGAGCAATTGCTCTCAGCAACTGTTATTTATCAGGTGATTTTCATATAGCTCTCTCTGCAAGGGACCAAGGCTCTTGTGAGACTTTGTTCTTCTTTTAAGCAGCCATATAACCCCTAATAGAATTAATATAATATAATAAAATGTAATGTAATATAGTAAAATGCCCTCATTGGTTAGAATAACTGTGGTCTATAAACCAATGCAGCTGTAGCAAGCTGCAGAGTCATTCTGGCATTCCAGAGGTTACTGGGTTCCTGTCTATCATCAGGTTGTTTGGGCATCACTGTTATGATGTTTACCTTACATATCCCTGTTTGCAGTTATTTTCACAGTGATCCAAGTTTAACTACTGGGATTTTCTGTTCTGTGCATCTATTCCCAGCTGATTTCTACATGTATAGGGTTAATTTCAGCCAGAATGACTGAAAATAGAAAAATATATTTGTGGTGGCTGTTTTCTTAGGGAAAAAAAACAAATAAATGTATTTATGTTTTGGAGTGGGGACTTTAGTTTGACACTGAGGATGACTTGTATACACATCAGGATGTGCCGTTGGCCTTGTGCAGAAATCCACCCTCAGTGGTCCAAATCATGTTTTTTGAGTTGCAGCTTACACATGTGAAAGAGAGATGTGCTGGAGCACAGCCAAGATCCTCACAGGCTTTCTTCCCATTGTCCAAGCTGCTGCCTCAGTTACAGTAACCAGCCAGGTCAGCCCTGGACTCCAGATGTGGGAGAGGCAGAACCACTCCAATGCAGAGGTCAGGGAATCAGAAGAAGCAACAGAGAGGTTGAAGAAAGATGGAAAAACACCCTTTAATTTGAAGGACCTTTGCCCTGAGTACAGCTATCATCACAGTGGGTTTTCTCTTTCCAGAAGTTTTTTGAAGGATAAGTGCTTGGTCAGCTATGTCACTGGGTAGAGTTCCTTGACTGTGGCAATTCAGAAAGGCGTGTGTATGGCCTGGAGCTGGACACCTCATCCACACTCAGAACCCTGCAGTGGGAACCTTGGTATTTTCTCTTACATTATGATCAGCTCTGACTCATACAGCAGAATTCACATTATAGTACCTGCAAGCAAACTAGCTGAGAGATTAGTAGAATAAGAGATGGAAAACAAGAAATTCCATTAAGAGGGCCAAGGATTTGTAACTGACTTCATCAAGGCATATCCCTAATGAACAAGATCCATGGACAGATTTGGTTCCACAGTAGTGTGTTTTGCATTCATAGAGCAATTTGTGTACCAGAGCACTGTTGATATTTGGTAAAATGAAGCACAGAGAGATTGCAGCAATCTCCCAGAGGGCCCTGTGTATATCAGGGACAGCACTAGGGAAAGGTCTCAAAACTCTTTGTAGCTCACTCTTCAGGCAGCGCTTTAGGTTTTCTTGCATGTGAGGACCCAGCAACTCCAACAAGCATCTGCACCAGCTGCACTGGTGCACATCGTGCACCAGCTGGCAGAGCACGATGCTCTGCAGATGGATGTGGGTATATCAGGAGGACTGGTCACTGGTCCCTCCGGCAGCCTCTTAGACCAAGTGCTGGTAAACAGGCACTTATGGCATGTAAGTCATCTCATGCTTGTGTCTGACATAGAGCAGATGGGTCTCACCCTGAAAGTGTAGGTTTCTTTTTTAAAAAAATACATCAGTAACAAACTTTTTTCCCTCTTAGAAATTTCTGCACCAATTAACTGTTAACCCAACAATCATTGTCAAGATCAAAGAACTAAAGTGTTTAGAATATATATGTCAAATATTTCTAAAGTCTGACCAAAAGTTAGGGTGGAGAAGAGGGAAGAGCAAGGGCAAGGAAAACTTATGCAAATGAAATAGCTGATATGAAATGGTTTAGGGGGTGGATATGGAGGAGCAGGGTATCAATGAGCCACACACACCCATACAGGGGTGAGTGAGTCTTTAGAACAGAGATCTTCACCATGTAATGTTCATCACATTTTGAGATCAGAAGAGACTGGCTCCATGGCTTAGATCACCTGCTTAGCACTTATTTCTCAGTTAGCATCTGCTACAGGTTCAAAATCCATGCTTAACCTAATATCTTGTTTTGAAATATTAGTATCATGATTTACTTCAAATACAGATTTCTCCAGCTGCACCTTTCAGCATTGGATCTGGTTATGCCTGTGTCTATGAGGGTACAAAACTTCTAAGTTGTCAAATTATTCTTCCTTATGCAGACTCCTATAAACAGTGCAAAAGTCCTTCCTTATATTCAAGATAAATAGACCAACATTTTTGAATCCCACTGTGTTCCAGACCTTTGATCTTGTCTGTGGTTCTTTGACTTCTCTCCAGCTTTTAATGTTACAAGAGGAAAGGAGGACCCCAGACGGGACACGATATTCCATGAATAATCAGATTTCTTCAAATATAGAAGAAACAAAACCTCCTTAATGTTAGGTAGAACCCCTTAATTTCTTTAGCCAAGTGCTAACGAGGGCTGACTGGCCATTTCATGGAAGTAGGGTATCAGCCAGTCAATCCTGCCATGACTTCCCCTAGTTTTTCCCATGTCTTTTTTTTTTTTCAGAAAGGCAACCGCATATTCTAAATATGACCAAACTGTTGGCCACCTTTAGGCGTGACCTTCCCTTCAGCTGTCTTGAATGTACCATTTGTTTATGTTTACATACAGTTTGGGTTCAATATGAATCATCTTTATCCAGATTGTCCTGCCCTCTTCATTTCTCACTTCTCCCACTGGTTTTGTGTCACTTGGAATGTTATCACCAAACAATCTAATTTTTTTCTTCAAACCAGTGACAAAAATGTTCCTGAGGACTGGATGAATGGAAGACATCTGCAAGAATTCTTTAGGGAAGCATCTGTGCAACAATTAGTCTGCAGGTATCTTCCATTAGATTTTGAGACTTTGCTGGGTTTTATCTCTTTAATGTGTACCTTATGGGTTTTCTATCACTGTAGCGTCTTTGTTAGGAAATGTATGGTGAATCACATATTTTATGAAATTGGAAGTATATGCTATATTTATGCAGTTACCCTTATTTGTCACCTGTGGAAATTCCTAAATATCACACTGGTACTCTTGACTGGTTTTTCATAAATAATTGATTGACATCATGTATATTAAATGGCTTTAATTCCTCACAGTAAAGTCCTATAGCAGTAGTCCTCTGTCTCCCTCCAGTCAAGGTGAGTCTTAATAAGGTCATTCCATTTGCCCCTTTCAGTGTTAAAGATAAATAGAGTATTTCAGGAACTTTATCACCCCAAAGACCTCAAAAAATTAAAATTGAATATGCTATAAGTGAAAAATAAAGGAGCAGAATATTATTTGTCCAGCATAATTCTGTGTGAGTTAATTTTCTGCATAAGCTATTAAGTAAACACATTTCTTAAAGGGTGATAAAAGAATGTACCTTAGCTTTTCAGCATAGCAACAGTGTTTCCAGTTTTGTCAGTGTATTATCTTTTCGCCTATTTAAATGTCTGTGATGACTGTGTGTGTAGTCATTCAGGCCAGCAGAAAACAAAGTGTCCCTTGAGAAATTTAAGAAATAACAGCATGGATCATGCAAAAAACCAAGTACCTGTGATGGATAAACAGGACTAGCCCAACCTAAGAGCAATCAAAGAAAGCAAACAAGGATGACATCTTTCAAAAAGGGGAGTGTGCCAGTTGAAACAAACTGCCATCAAGGTCTACTGGAACTTCTGCAACCAGTAACTCCAGCTTTCCTTGGTCTCAGACTGGAAGGAACATCTTTCGCAAGGATGAACTTTTTCTGGACAATAATCCAGGATGCAGGACTGCTGTATGCTTGTTTTCTGACATCAACCCTTGCATACTGGTCTCCCCAACTTGCACTTTCTCTCTTTGAAGGCTTGTTAACAACTCTCTACATAGTTTCTTCTGCTTTCTTGGTGCTTATCTTCCAATGTCATTCAACACCATAGAACAGTGCAACCCAGAAAGCCTTTGACTTGACCAGCCCATGTGTAAGACAACTGCGAGAATAGAGTAGAATATACTTTATCCCATTGTGTAGATAATCTGTAATTAGTTCATGTTTACTTCAGCATCATGGGAAGGCAAATATTTTACTAGCGTAGCCTACGATGTCTTTACAAAATTGGTTTTTGCAATATCATTGTCAGCTTCCCTTTAGGGAAGAGACTTCTCACTTGGCACTGAACTGTAAGCTTTACTTATTTCTCTCTTGGGAGTTCACAGATGCATCTTGTGTTAGATGTGAACTCCAAAGAGCTTACATTTTGAACAGAGGAAAAAAGCAGGAAAGGGAAAAAACCTACCACATGCTCACATGAAACAAATTTCTTCAGGACACCCAGAAATTAAGGGATGAACCCGGCAAAAATGCATGTCATGGATCCTCACTTGCAAGCTAAGAGGCTTTGAGGTCCTTTGAGGACCAGTCCCTCTTGACTGCAGGACAAAGCCTGTAGACTTAGTCTACTGAATTTAACTGGTCCTGAACTGTATGTTAACTACTAAGTACCATTGTTTCATGGACAATGCATACATCTTGACTGGGAGGAAGTTCCCAAGCATGTTCCACATGTCAAGTGGCAAGAACTGTAACTAGAGTAATTTCTTACTTTCTCCATTGGCAAAGAACAATCAGTTGTGCCAGTCACCACTAATAAATTACACGGTGTTTCTCTTGTCACTAGACATGCTCGCACACACACACACATTTCTAATATCTAAGCCTGGGTTGCATTTATTAGCAAGTGCTGATGTGTTAAGTACGACACCTCCTTCTTGGGTCTATGTGTAATTTTTTCCTTATCCTGTGAAGAACCAGGACACTACCAATCTTGACGCCCTTTTCTCTACTAATGCCTTTAGGCAGAAGCTTTTATGCCTGAAAAACTTGAAGCATCTGCAAAAAACTGCTTAGGATTAAACCTTTTGCCTTTTATGGCAAAACAAACAGGTCTTCTTGAGGTCATATTCAAAATGACTGTGAAAAATGTGATGGGGGAAAGTTTTGGCTGCTTGCCAGTAGCTGTTCACATGTCTTTGTTCCTGTTGATGAAAACCATACTGATTGTGAGGCTGCCATCCTCGTGGACTAGCTGCATGTGCACACAGGAACCGTGCAGTTATGAGCTGAGCAGATCTTGCACACAGCTTCTCACAGTGCTGTTCTGGGTGAGGGAAGGTGGCACTGGTGGCTATGTTCCTTGCTCAGATCACTTCACCACCACATCTGGGACACCTACTGAGTCCCCCTGGCACAGCTGCTCAGTTTTCCCTCATGCAGTTTACCACAGATCCCCAAAATTTAAACATGTAGCTCAGATTTCTAAGGCATTAACAAGACATGCTGATGCAATATTAGTTTGGTGGGATGCAATTAACAGATGTATGGAGCTTAGAAATTTGTTATTAAGGTATTCTGCTGGCTCACAATTCATTCCTCTGCACTGAAAGAGCCTGCCTCTCTGCTTTGTGTAGCTCTTTTTTTTTTATCTTCTTTCTCTGACTCTGTTAATGGTCCCTCCTCCCCTCAGGAAGAAAAATCCTTTTATCCTCTTTTCTCCCTCGGGGTGTTTGGCTTTGTTCTCCAGCTTCAGAAGGGTAAGGGGGATAAAGATAAAAGATCCCTCCAAAAATATTTCTGGTGATTAGGACTCTTCCTGCCCTTGGAAGGCCTGGGTGTATTGTCTTCTGTCTAGCTCTGTCTTCACTCCAGCATTATGCAAAGATGGGCAAAGCTCAGGGAGGTTGGCACTGAAGTTCAGGTTATCTGGAGTGAAAGACTCTCTTCCCTGTGCCAGAGATGGATGCTGCTGTGAAGTCAATGGGAAATTTTACCAGCAGCAAATAAAAAGCCACATTCTAATGTCCCTCTGACATAGGCAGTGTTGGAAAGTGGTCCGTTCCCCATCTTTGCTGCCAGATGCAGAGGACTGGAGAATGCCCACAGTGAGGTAGCAGTCTTTGCCCTCCATTAAGAACTTCTTGCTCTCCTCCAACATTATTCTCCTCACAGGGAGCAGAGAACAGAGGAGCTGCTTGCCTGCCTCCATCCCTAAGTAAGGGATTGGGGTTGGATTCAAAGACACTCATTCTATGGTGTGGTGTCTGGCTCTCACCTAATTAGAGCTAACCTCTGTGTCCTTGTTTGTGTTTTATTTCTTAAAGGCAATTTCCCAAACTGTGCCAAAGGAGGGCAGTTGTCAGAAAAACTTCAGCCCAATGGAGACATGAGGAGAAGCCATGACCTGCCATGGAGCTCCCCTGTGAAGGCAGAGGCATGGTGAGGACAGCCCTTACCTTGGGCCTTTGGAGACGTCCATGAAGCTGCAAAGCACTGCAGATTGTTCAGCAGGGTCATCCAGATTGGGAGGAAACCCCCTCCAAAGAGAAATCTGACATATTGGTGTGTAAGCAAAACTTAGGTGTTTTTCTGAGCAGAAGCTCAGCAGCTGAGAGGTCCAGGAAAAGTGCTTTCTACTGAGCAAGCTAAGCAAGGCTGCAGTAATGTCAGGATAGAGGCTGAGAGCTGCCATGGTGTTTCAGGAGCCAGGTCTTCAAGAAAAGAAATGAGCACTTAGGTTTGGTGGGGGTTTTTCTGGTATCAATTCTAGCTCTGAAGCGTGGGGATCAGAGCTTACATCTGTGAATGTCAGGGGAAAAAAGCTCTCTGCTGTGTAAGCAGTGTGCTAGCTAGAGCAAAAAAAGTAGTGCACTGAAAGTTTGATGTTATCAAATAAAAACACATCCCTCTGCCACTCAGACTGTGAATGAGGTAAAATAATTAAAAGTTTGAACAAAACGCTTTCTAACTCCCTTCTGTTCTTTTCCCTTAGGCATTTGATACATTGCTTCATCTTAACGAGGGAAACCATACTTAATTTGAACCTGGATTCAAATCACCTGAGCCCTGGTCGAAAAGTAAATGCAAAGTCAAATCAATTTCATGTAAGCTGAGTATAACCAGCTACTGGGAATTATAGCCACTGCCAGCAATTATCACAGTTGTGGTGGTTGTTTCCAGACACACTTTATATTTTGTTTTTGCAAGCTACACTTTATAACACACAAACTCAAAAATTACCTTTTACACTTCACCAATGAAATGTTATTAATTTGCTAAAAAAATTAAAGAAACGATCAATATCTCAGAAGTTTAGAACTTGCCAAAGAGCCTTAATTTACATTCAAAATATTTCTAGGTGAAAGGTGCTTCCAATTTAATTGAATTTTCAGAATTCTCTTGGAGGCTTCCTCTCATTTTCCCCAGATAACACAAGTCAGTAGTTCTCTCTTTCAATTCTGTAGTCTTGGCCTCTCTTTTGGGGGACAAGGTCTTAGTAAGAAAATGTTCCTGCACTGGAACATGGCAGGAACATGGCTTTGCTGACTGCTTTGAGACTCACTAGGAAGGTTTTGCAAACCACCTGTGAAATCCATACTAGTTCACCCAATCTCCTCTTAATTTTCTGAGGCCTCTATCGAGCAAACGTTTGCCCTTCAGAGAAGTACTTATGACTGAAGAGACTCGTCAGAGTCCACAACACGGTGAAGAGAAAGGAAAGGCAAATCTTGCATTTAGCATGCTCACAGCCACTCACTTGCCTGCAGAAGGGATGTCCAGGAATTTGGAACCAGTGGCTTAGAATGGCTCTGAGCATCTCTTAGGAGAAGCCAGCTACCTCTTCTGTCAAATTTCTATTTGCATATTAATTAAGATACTTTGCACAGAAACCAGAATATTTAATAAAACATTTCACACTTATGAAACATGAGACTGAGAATCAGGGAAGAGAAGCAACAACTTTTGAGCTGGGTGGCCTGGCCTATGCCAGGACAAGTAAACAGCTGAGTGGATGAGCCAGCAAACAACCTCATGGCTCAGTCTGCTCACGCACTGTTCAGAAAAAAACCAAAACCCACCAAAACCAAAAAACAGCAGCCCTCCCAAAAAAACAAAGTAAAAACAAAAACCCACAAAAAAACAAAAACCAAAAACCAAAAACATCCCTCAATGCTAAATAGGAGAATATGAGCCTTTCGCAATAATCAAGAACGTGTGGTCTAAGAAGGAGCTTGATATATCAGACCATGTACTCATGCTGAATATTTCAACTAGTTCTAACTGCAACTATACATTTGCCATTCTAATTATACTTCTTCTAGTGAGTGGCAATGAAAAAATGTTAGCGTGTTCTTTGGTTTGCAGTGGGGTTGTAACTACAGACAATTGTTAACATCCAGCTATGTTTTTTAGGTACCTTACTGAGTTAGACATCTTAATAAATGGCACCCTGAGTTTTCTTAACTGGGGATACTGTCTTGAAATAACAGCTTGTGATTTTATTCAAACTACCTACTGCAGCACCACAAAATTTGGCCCAAGATGTTTATGGATTGGGGCGGAACCAGGACTACAGAGGTCAGGAAGAGTTCAAGTTCATACATAATGTATGGCGTGTTTTAATAAGGCTCCTTTCATACTTCAGTTTGTCTGCCCGCCTTTGCATGAAGCTGTAAAGCCACAGGCATCACTGTTCAAAATTAAAAAGGCACGACTAAAACCCTCACCCTCTGCACTTTTAAAGTCAGGTCTGTTTTCCAGGTCACTCCACGGAGCTCCGCTGCAGCTGCACAAGGCAGTTGTCCCGCGCGGCACAGGAACGCCTGCCCTCCCAGTTAATTATCCAGCTCTTTGTTTCAGCTCTTCTGTTTGCTCAGGGCATGTCAACCGTGGGAAATTCCTGCCTTTGCTGGGAAGTTGCTGATGGTGGAGTGAAAACATTTTTACATAGATTAGGCCTTTAAAAGTGGTTACTAATACCCAGTAATATGGATGGACACTTTCTGCTATACATTGCTTTGCTCTCTTTCCCAGCTATTAAGGAATGCAGCATCATGAGAGCCAGTTCTGCAAGATGCTGAGCCTTTGGCTGTCATCCAGCAAAAACTTAAATATAGGGATAGTCCCATTGACTTCAGCTGGTTGGAATGAGCCCTTGGGCCCAGATCCTCAAAGGCATCTGGGCAACTGGCTCCCGGGGTCTGGACTCAGGGTCTGTTTGCACATGTGATATATTTGGTGCTTGAGACAGGGGCTATTTAATCAAGCAGCTCTTCCCTTTGGCTGTATTCTCTTTTGCAAGATGAAGATTCACAGTTTTCATAGTCAGGATTGGGGCCTACAGAACTGGATGTGCTGATTTGAGTTTCTCAGTCACAGAAACGTGTCCTAAAATCCTACTTATGAATGTATCAAGCAATATTCTGAATACAGGTCTGTGTTCCAGCAGAAGCTTCAGCTTTACAGCCTCTCCCAGCATACAAGGCAGCTATTGTAAATTGAGAGAATGAGTTCTGGAGCACCCAGATAGCTCACCAAAGGTCTTACAGTGGGTCAGGAGTTATGCAAGAAAGGGAAAAATCAAATTTCCTAGGCTGTTACACAGCACAGCTCCTCCTGCAAATGAGAAGAAGGGGATGAGACTTGGCCCATTTTAGAGCCTGGCACCACCCATAGTTGGTGGATAGGAATATTGTTGGTCCCATAGATGCAGGCACAGTACAGGGGCCAGTCTCAAAAGGTTTGTGCAGGCCCACTTTTCTGCAGTAATTAAGATTATATTTGAAGATGGGAATGCTTTTGAACTCCTGGATCTAAGTCCCTGCCATGATTTTATTCTGAAATCGTATCAAGATGAGGATTGCCCTTCTCTTCCCATTTATTTTCACCAAAGGAAACCTCAGTTTTCAGGCTGCAGGGGAGAAATATGCTGTGGTCAGACTCAGACTCTGCAGATCAGGACTCCAGCACGTGTCATGGCTTACATTGCAGAGCAGCTTAAGCATGGCCTTCCTCTACCATCCATTCAGAAAGGAAATATTATAGCAGAGTGTCTGGCTGCACAGTTGTTTTTAGTGCAGGGTAAACACAGAGACTGCAGTAGATGAGCACTCTCTTGTTTTACTTCTTAAAGAAGCAACTGTATGCCATATATATGTAGCTACATCAATATACCAGAAGTATGGCAAATTCAAACACTTTGAATTCCTTTTACACCAATTACACGATTTCTTCTACACCAGAGAATATTCTAGTCTTTCTTGGCAGAAGGCACTTGCACTTGCAGAATGCAGCAGTGGATGCTTTTACACATATCAGAGAGAGATTATGGAACTAGGACCTTAACATGTTTGTGACATTGTGTCAGAGGAGGTTCAGACTGGATATTAGGAAAACATTGGAAGCCCAGAGGATTGTCAGGCACTGGGACAGGATTCCCAGGGAAGTGGTCATGGCACCAAGCCTGTCAGTGTTTAAGAAGTGTTTCAACACTTTCAGACATACGGTGTGATTTTTGGGATTGTCCTGTGCAGGGCCAGGAGTTGGATTCAATGATCCTTGTGGGCCCCTTCCAACTCAAAATATCCTATGATTCTATGACATAGAGGGTGGCACCTCAAGCTTCTACTGTGTGGCTGTTAATTTCCAATCTTAGTATCAAGGCTCCCATTCTAGTTGCTGGAAGTAAAGGATTCCTTTACTTCTAAACCCCTTTGAGGTATCCTAGGGCATCCTTTTTTTACCTCTAGCTATCACTTCAAAAGGGGATGGATGTCCCTTACTTACATTGGACAGCCTTGGAGAGTATCCCAGGCAGCTCTACTTGTCAGTGTGTGTATGATCTTGCACCTCAGGTCCATTTTGTGTTTGCTCTTCTTACAGATCCAGCAATTGCACATCCCTCACAAACCTGCCATTTTCACTCAGCTTCTTCAATGCCTACTTGGTCAGCAAATGCACTTTGGGGCCAGATTCAACATAACTGGGGTTTATGCACAAAGATGTAAAGGGTATAGAAAATAGAAATTATGATCCATCTTTGCAGTTGTGACAGCAAGGGAAACAAAAAATGTTGTCTTCACAAGGGAGATCTGCAGGCAATTGATTGAGTACAAAGAGTGTTCCTGAAACACTTTTGCATCTAGGGTATCTTACTAAGGTCAAACTGCTGGTTCCTTAGGAGGTGACAGATGAAGAGCACAAAGCCAGAGGCAAACTACTTGCCCTGGCAGGTGACCACAGCAGGAGCAAGACACTGTAGTTGCTTAAAAACAGACGCTCACTGGAGCATGGTAGGCAGTGCTTGATGTTTTGGCTGTAGAAAGGAGCTGGACTCTCTGACTCGTCAGGTCCTTTGCAGCCTGTGCTTTTGAAGTTTTCATGTCAAGGAAGCAGCTCAAAACACATAACACGCATCTTTAAAATATTTGATTGCATTAGCTAGTGGTTCCTCATCCAGCATAGGATTGTGTGACCAGAGTGAGACCTTACACTGCCAGAAATAATGAACATGAAATTCCCCAGAGCCCAAAGTTCAGGCAACTCTCCTCTACCAGACCATATGATTTAACGACACTTTAACATTTCTGCTTTCTGATGTTGAAAGATCAGTGTAGCACTGACACTACCTTGCTTAATGTATTGCAAAGCAGATGTCTTTAATTCCTAATGATGATTCAATGAATACTGACACCAAACCTTCCGTACTTGCAAGAGCTGAGCCCTTCCATCTGGGTGTCATGTTTGTTAAAAGCTATGGCTGTTTTATCTACCTCCCTAAGCAAAACACAGCATCATTTAGGTTTCAATTAAAGAGAAAATAAAATATTAAATGCCACACAACCGTGTTTCCATACCTTTATTTTATAAGTTGCTTCTTCCCAACCACCCATCCTGTGTTTTCTCGCTCCTGACAGCCTGGTGGAGAAAAGGGTGTGGGACTAGAACAGGGAGAGGCCAGAAGTAGATGAATGTTGACTTTCTTAAACTTATTCTGGTTTGAGAGAGGCATCTGAAATGACTGTAAAGTGTCAGCATGACAGGCAGTTGCAGACACTTCAGGTGACACTGGACTGATGCTTCATGGCTTTCATTTACTAAGCCAGCCCCAAATGAACACTATCAGCAGGCAGGAAGGAGCAGAACAGCATAAGGAATATTTCCTCTTGCCGCTTCTGAGTGCTTAATTCGCTCAGACCCTGAATCCTGTTCACTTATACTGTAAGTTTTAATCCATTCCTTTTTATTTCCCCATGTGTCTGCAAAATCTTCTCTGTAGGATGCTTGATGCATGGCAAATTGTGCTAACTGCATATCCAAAATTTGCAGCAGGCACTTGATTTTGGCTCTTCCCCTTTAGATAGTCCTGAAGTGAAAACCTAACTGTGCCCTTTGTGTAACCTCCCTGGAGGAATATGACAGCAGCACAGATGAAAGAAGTACTGAAATGTTGAGAAAAGGATGTTATGACCTATGCCAATCCTTGAATAGCTGGGCAACCTCTGAAATCCCCTCCCACAAACTCATACTTCTTGAAAGGGGTCATCGCTCAATGCCAAAACCCAGCCTGTTTGTTTCTGCCACTCTGATGAAATTCTGCAAGACAACTCAAGCACAGAGGATTCATCTGAGCCAGGCTGCACTTCCATTAAAACTCTAAGCCTTAGCAAGAGAAAACACTTGGTTTGGGTGTTGATCATACACACTGCAGTTCATTGGAGGCTGTTTCTACGTTAAAGAATGGATTTCCCCTCTTGGTGGGGAAGGCTTGTCCCTCTGCACAGCTGATTATCCTGATTTGCAGATCCCTTATTCCAGGAGAAGTATCACAACTGACTTACAAAGGAGCAAGGTTGTCCTCTCTGAAGCAAGAGGGTATCTCCATCTATCACTATATCCATTAAGCAGGTTGGGAAAGGGTCTGAACACTCAAACTGGCTGACAAGTGCAGTCTGTAACCTTCTTACCAGAGTGGGCTATCAGCCTCTGAAGCAAGGTTTATTGGGAATGGTGAGAAGGCTGAAATGCTGAAATTGCCTGTGCATGGAGAGGCCATACATTAATACTGGGCTCAGGATGCAGGGCAGGACCAGTCTGTAGCGATAGTCTCATCTTTGCTTCCGCAGTCCTTGGTGATGATGGAGGATGCAGGCTGCTTGCCCCAGTCCATCCCAGCAGGGTCTCAGTTTACTGGACATGTGACACCTTCTCACGTGCTTGACACCTGACCAAGAGGCAAAACATGTGAGTATGCTGTGCTTTCACTGCAGCCCCATTTCACAGGCTGAGCCTTAAAAATACCCTTGGAAAAGGGTATTTATCAGGTGAAGGGAAGGGTGGAGGCTGTGGTGAAGCAGCCCTGCTCCCACATCAGACTTGATGAGGTGCCAGCAGTGATATGACACAACCTACCAACAAGGTCCAATTGCAAAGTTACATCCCTTATGTGCCATTTTTCCAGTGCAATACTCCTCATAAAACATTCACATGGACTGGATTTCTGCTGGGTCATTGATGTTTTGCAAACACAAGGCGCTGCCCCTGTGAGACCCTGGATGGCCTGAGGACTTGTAAGAATTTTGTAAGCTTGACATATTCTTTGGCTTTTTCTAAGGTTTTGCCAACTTCTACAGATTTTTGGTGATCTTCAAGAAGGCTGTGATTGACACTGCATGGGCAAGACTTGTTCAGATTATAATGGATAAGGCTCTTAACGGGAATGGAGAGAGATGGGGAAGGCTAAACCTAACCCCTCATGTAACTTATGTGTTTCTCTACAGAAATCTCATAGGACAGGATTATCAAATAACATTTCTGTGATGCAAAGATGCACCCCTCTGAAACAGGGGAAGCTCTGCTTTATAATTTTTGAGAGCATTTGCAAATCCCACTCTTCACCTGCTTGAGAGCCTGCCCTGTAGATAATAAACTATGGGGTAGCTGTCTACGTTTCTGTTCAATGACTAAATGAGGATCCTAGAACTACTGGATATTGCTGCATTGTAAATACTGTTAAAAAAATAAACCCCAGCCTTGTCTCTGCTATGTTGTTTTGTTTTGAATTTTCCCACCTTTGCGATGAGAAGAGGATCATTGTGATGGAGTACAGTGAGGCAGTGGGCAGACACATCTTCACATCCTGATCAGAGCACTCTAAAGTTCGATAAACAGTTTTAACTTTAAGCATTTTACTTTGCATTCTGCTTTTGGCTCAGCTATTGTGTTGGTAAAGTAATTAGTGTATTACCTCACCTTTGGCTCTCAGTCTTGTGTTATCATGCTGAGCAAGACTTTGGAAACATCTTTAGCAGGATAACTCTTTGTAGCTTCACTAAAGCTGGAGCATTCTGTGGGAGATCATTTCTCTACTCTGAGACTGCCTCTTACTTTTATGCTTGTTGCTGTACAGCCAAAAAGTTCTTACGGAGAATTCTTTTGAGGAAGAGGGAAGAAGGTGCACACTGGCTAGAAGGGAAAAAAGCATGAGGAGGATGGGTGCAAAATACAAAGTAGTGCCTAGTTCCTTGTAGGAACATGGGAGACACAGTTACAGTCCAGCCATAGCCAAGGAAGGTAGCATATACACATAAAAAATCATTTAATCATTTTAATGATGTTTACTGCTTTTTAGGACACACTGTACTGGTTTGCAAAACTTGGCTTTCTTGTCTCAGATCTCTCACTATCTGTTTGTTCAAAAACAACCTGCCTCTCTGTGCTCATTCAGGGAAGGCTGCCAGGCTGCTGCTGCTGTTTGCTTTGCACTCTGCTGCCCGGAGGGACCTCAGTACTGGCTCCTGCCTCTGTATGATGTTGGAACTGCACCTCCGGTAGACGACAGCATCCCACGAGCTTGCCAGGGAGGATTTTGCAATGGAGAATAACTCCTGGCCCTTGAACATTTCACATTATACCATAGTTTTCCTGGTTACCAGCAGTATAATATGACAGTCATCTTTTGCTTAAACAGCAATGAGAGCATGCTGTCAAAGCCAGACAGGCATCTGTGATCAGTACAAAATGCAGCACTCACTCATAAATCAGAGTTGCATACTGACCACACATGAAAGCATGCTTCAGGATCTTGACTGGCTGCCTGGCTCATGGCAGAATGGTTTTTCAAGGTGTGGTTGTTAATCTATGAATCTTGAAATGGCTGGAGAGATGACGTCTCCCCATGCCACCCTGCTGCAACTTCGACAAACAAGGGTATGTGAGCAAGAGGTACCTTACTACATGGATGTGTGAGTACTTGGCAGGTATTTTCCAGGGAGAAGGCAGGACAAATTAAATTTGGTGCTGGCTCTACCCCTTCTCTCAGCCCATATCTGGGATGTATAGGGCACTTTGCACAGTATTTATTTTTCACAATTTACATGTGCTGCAGATTCCCTAACAATTGTGATGGCTATTTTGCTTCCTGCAGGTTTTTATTACAAATAGCTAAAAAACAGATAAAATAAAATAGTGTGGGTTTTATTATATCAGATAGCCAGAAAAACCAACTGAGTAATTTCAAATATTCTGGGATATCCAGAATAAATCTATGGAAACCAATACTTGAGTGGAACTTAAGGTTTTCCTTATCAGTTGTGCCTTTGTAACTTTATTATCAGTGATTACATCGATATCCTCTTATATAGCAGAATTTTTCTGACAGTGCTTTCAGGTTTTGGAACAATGAAGTATTACATTGTACTTAAAAAAGAACCTGAATCCTAATCTCAGAAGCACAGATGAACTTTTATGTGGACTTTGCTTTGACATTACAGTGTAGGTCACAGTCTGGTCCCAGCAAAATTTCTGCAACTAAATCAGCCTGTAGGCATTTCTTCATTGATCAAAAGAAAAAATGTAGGTTGGGAGGGACCCTGCAGATATTTTGGCTCCACCTCCTGCCTGAGTCAGGGCTGGGTTCAGAGTTTAGACTGTATTGTGCTCATGTGACAACAACTGAAATGCTTTAGGTGAGCTCCAACAAAAAGACAACCAATGTTTAAGAGGAACACAAGGGAATAAAAAATATTGTCCTGAGTTCTCTACCCCGTGAGGAGACAGGCTGATGGGAGGGAGCTGGGATTGGGGATAGTTCTCTGTTCGTACTTCATGTAAAAGTCATTCAAGATAGATGCCTGTGACAGCACTAAAGCTTTAAGCATCAAAGTGAAGTCTAGAGCTGATGTAGACACCCCAGTTGTGGATGTATATTCATGGCTCTTCTCTGTACATGAGAGGGAGATGCTAAAGCTCAGCAGCCCCAAATGAGAGTTGACACACTGAACAGGATTTAGGCAAGCAGCACTGCTGAGGAGTGGGTTGTGTCTGAAAACTTACCTTTCCTTGGGTTCAGATTTGTTGTTGTAGATGAGCCTCTTCATTTCCTACAGTCCCTGTGAGGGCATGGAGAAAAGCGTCTTTCACAATATGGGTTAAAATACATGCCCAGGTAGTAGGAGACATAAACTCTAGACTGCCTGAGCACTGTGAACCCACAGCTCCCTCATCATATGGCACACTCTGACTGCTGGGGAGAGGCAACCCAGGGAGCTGGGGCCAGACTGGGATTAAATAAGAGAGAACCCGAGGCTGCAGACTGATAGCACGATACATACAAACTCACACGCAAACACACGTACATAAACACACGCGCTCGAGCTCAAGTCCACACAATCAACAAAACCTGGGGTTCTTTCAGCTGCACTATCAGCTCTAGAACCCCCGGACCCTGTTGAACTGCTCTATCAGTTCGCAGGTCCCACCTCCTGGGGTTCTTTCAGCTGCGCTATCAGCTCTAGAACCCCCGGACCCTGTTGAACTGCTCTATCAGTTCGCAGGTCCCACCTTTGCCAGCTCTATCTGGCCACTGTTAGCTTGCAAGCTCTCCTGTGCCTATGCTGCGCGCATGGACGTCTCCATCGTCTTACCAGCAGCACCCAAACAAAGAATTTTACATACCGCTTTCTGTCCGCTGTCGAGAGNCCTGGGAGCTGGATGGAAGACAGGCATGGTACTTGCCATGCTGGTGCTGCTTTGCCTACTGTAATGCCACCTGCAGAGAGCTCTGCTGCTGGAGACAAGTGATCAGCTTCTCCTGGCACCTGCTTCACCTTGCCCAGAGGTCGCTGGAAGATTCTGCCCCAGGTTGCCTTCTGCTACGTACACATAGCTCTGCAGACTAGCTTTGCATGGCATCTCTGGAACATGGGAGACTGTACGTAGATAGCGGGAGTACTTCCAGGATATTGCAGTAAATAAAACTAAGTGAAACTTATTCTACTCATCAAAAGCAAGTAGGCAAGAACAAAAGGTTTATGTGAGCACTAATAGGACAACTTGCAAACGTGCTGATGGATGTAGAGAATTTATCAGAAACATCTGTGACAAGAGCATCCCCATCCTAGGGCAAGCTGAGTCACTTTTCATGGCATGTTCATTTTTAATGAGGTATTTTTTTACAAAGACTAACAGTTCAATAGGTTACCTACAGCAATGGCTTGCAACTATCTATAATGCTACCTATGAGTAACATATTTAGCATATCTGTACATGTTTATAACAGTCAATAATCACCAGATAAGCTTCTATAAACTACCTGTGCACAGAGCCCTAACATGAAGCATGACAGCAAACTGTTCCAGCACAGTCTGACACGGAGTGTCATGATCAATTTAAGTCATGTTCACACTTCTCAAGTGTGTCATCCCTATTAAGGATCAGGTCTTCGGGGCTTCAGTCCTCACAAGGCAAAAGAAATGTCTAATTTTCAGAGGTTTTAAAGATTATATAAAGGGTCACCTTGGTTTCTCTGCAGAGACTGTATCCCATTATTCCCGAGTCTGTTTTGAATTACCTTTCTTGTACTGTAGGGAAGAAACTCACACAGAGAAAAAAGACTTTTATAAAATGTCTACGCGGTGAAATACAGGTGCATTTATTGATAATGCTGTAGCCTTGATAGTTTAAGGACCTAGACAAGACATACTTTATAGGTAGAAGCAATACTTTTTTATTGGGTCAACTTCTTGATCTTTTTATCTTTTTCTGAAGTTGGAAAAGTGCATCAGTTCACAAACACAAGCACCTTGTTCCAGGTCTCTGTTTGCTTTGCTCCACTGGGGCAGGACACATACCAGGGAGTGCTGCCAGGCACCTCGGTTCATTCTGCAGTTGTGTCTGCAGCATGGCATTGCTTTTCACCTGCGCCTGCTCAGCAACCTCCCAAGGAACTGTCCTTGTGTTTTAAGAAAAGATCTGCAACTCGACAGGTGAGGACACATGAGCTGGGGGCCCATGGTGGTGGCGAGGGACAGGGCAGTGCCCTTCCCAACATGGTCCTGTCCTTCAGAGCCAGAAGGGCGGAGCAGGGATGGGGATGGTGACTGGTTGGGCTCAGCCCAGCAATGTCTGTCCCCAGCTGCCTGCTGCTCGTGCAAATATGACTACAACCTGTTCCCGGTGCCCTGACAGCCCTGGGAACATTGGCCCCTCCCTGAACCGAACTGCCTCAGCTCTGCAGCCTCAGCACACACCAGCAGGATCTGGCACTGCCCAGAGCCCAGAAGGGCCTTATGGAGCAGAAAGTCGCTCACCTATATATGTGAATTACAGCACAGCAACACCAGTGTTTCATTTAGGTGCGTGGAAAGATGTGAAAATGCTGTTCCACTTCTGGGCTTGTCATTTTTGGCAGCAGAGAGAGAGACAGTCATTTACCACATTTACTACCCTGGAGAGAAGGGCAAAACAAAAATAAGTGTCAAATGTTGTTTGAAGTACCACCACTGTGCACATGATGTGGTTGGACTGGCCTCAGGCCAAACTGGGTGCTACTGCAGCAGGAAGCTCAGCACCCTTCCTGAACCTCAACCAGTATCTCCCAGCCAGGACAGAGGGACCATGCTGAGCATGTCTAGACCCCTGTAGGCCATAGTTTCTACATAGCCCAGGTCACAGCTCTCATTATGTGGAGATCAAAGCTGAAAAAGCTCAAGAAGTGCTTCCAATAGTTTACAGATTACAGTTACAAACCACTCTCAGAGAGGATTCAGGAAGACAATTTTAACTTGTATTATATGAGCCAAGAACTGACTTGGTTTAAAAGAGTTTGCCAGTGGGTGACTTCCTACCATAGACTGCTGTCAGCTCATGTAATGCTGAGTCTGGTCATGCAGAGATGCCTTGACAGGTCTGTGCAATGTTATTTTTCAACTCATTACTCAAAGCTGCAGCTGAATCCATCAAACCAAAGGTGATTTTACTGCCTTTTGGATAAGCAAGTGAGTGTTTATTCAAAAGGCAGGCTCTTCAGTACGGCTGCTATCAGTCTTTTCACTGAGTCAGACTCAAAAATTAAATGTTTCTTCTCAGCAGATTGGAAAGAGCAAAGTCAGTATTTCCCCTGAGGATCTAAAGCTCAGCTCCAGGAGGTTGCTTCATTACGGTACTGCAAAAAGATTCCAAGGCATGCATGCCCGTGTGTGTGCATGTGCCTGTATGCCCACACACAACAGATCAAATTTTGCTTTTATCCTTCCAATTCACTTGATAAACAAAATGAGTATTTAGAGACCGATTCTTCCACACTTTTTGAAAATTGCAGCCTGCAAGTCAAAATATCCACCTATTCTCACCTCTTCATTACATTGAGTGCTAAGTGTTCTCTTTGTCAGGCTGTCAGAAGTAGCACTAATAACAACCTCTTGCCTTGTGGGCTGAGCTGGGGCATGCCTTTGTTATATTAGTTTGTAAGAAAATGTCTTGAGTAGTTGATCTAAAAGACCAAATGAGAATAAAAGGTCCCCTATTTTCCAGATGTTCAGCTGTGGTTTAGATACATAGAAAGTAAAATCCTATCTGTGCCAAAGTCAATGCTGAAGCCTTAGTAGGACTGCAGGTTTTATCCCAGCTGCTGAAATAAAACATTAAAAAATATTAAGGATATGGACACTTATCTCCTGAAAAAGCTTGACGGTAATCTGCACAAAGGCAGGCACTGAACATGTTTCTCGGGCCCCACATGTGTATCTTAAACCCCCAAATGCCTTTTAGTTGCTAACTCCCAACGCTAAAATATATAAGGGGCAAAAAAAGACTGGCCATGACACTGGGTTGAGCAGTGAAATGAAAAAAGCTCAGTGGCTGATTCTTTGAGGAACTGTTCTAAGCAAGTAACAAATGCCTGGTCTTTGCAAAGGAGAGTAATACCTCTTTCTGTGCTGTGATGAAATGTTTGCAAGCCCTGTACTGTTCCACTGCTTTCAATGCCCTCGTCTATGAATCCATTACTTTTAGAGTGCTGTGGCTGGTACCATCTCTTTCTTGTGTCCAGGTGGCTGCAGGATACATGTTTGCACGGAAGTCAGTTGTTTCAGCTTTCTTGACAGCCAATCTAGAAGAGCAGGCACTTCTGAGGCACAGTGCATCTCACCCAAAGGTTGGCAGTGCAAGTGAGGGGTTTGCACGACAGCAAGCTGGAAGAACATAAGGCTTAGAGTTCGAAATGAAGTAAAAGTAAAGGAGTGACAGGATGAAGACAAAGGGAAGGGACTTGACTTAGCCATGACAAGATGCACTAGGCACCAAGTGGACCTCTTCCAGCTCCTGTTCTCTGCTCATGAAGAGAGCTATATAAACTGTCTCACACACACATATTGAATGTTCCTTCATATAAGCCAGCTGCAAATATCTTGTCTGCATGTGGATTACTTTTTGAGGGCTGTTCTAAAGGAAGGCTGTATGTGAAAGAGGATGATTGAAAACGGCTTGACCTTTCACCAGAGTCTGGCCCCAACATAGACTGGAAGGACTGCCATTTGATGACTGCCTAATTGTTTTCAGGAGATATAATGAGACAAAACCTATCAGTAATAAAAAAGGAGAAAGGCAGAGGGGAAGGTGCTTGCCAGCTGGACTAGGGAGATGCAGCTGTTGGTTGTAAAATGGCGGCTTTGGGTCTGGAAATGCTTTGTCTTGCCAAACTTGGAGAGAAATCGGAGACCATGCACTTAGATGCAAATAGTCTTGCACTTCAGATAATGAAGTAGAAAGATAATGAAGTAGAAAGTATTCTCAGGTTATGATCTTCTTTAAAGTGTGTTTTCTGCAACTTTACAGTTAAACTAAGCTGCTTAGAAGTGGAAAGGTAAAATTAAACCTTTCTCCAAAATTATTCATGATTGCTGATTTTTTGGTTTCATTAGCTTCAACATTGATAACACAGATAAATCACAGTCTATCAAGAAGATTATTGTTTACCTCTGGCCTATCCTCAGTCTCTTCAGTTTACCAAATATGAGGCTGGACTCCCAGTTTTAAGATCTGTTACAGACTAATACACTACCTCCTGCAAGTTTCTATTTTAATAAAGCTACATATGACTCCAGCAGTAACAGTAACAGTCTCAATTCTAACTTTGAGATAAATCCAAAAGTCCCCACTAAAAACATGAACCGTCATTTAATCCCCCCCAAAAAATGTAAAAAATCCAGTTCAAGTCCTACTGTATAACATGTTAAAGCCCTAAATAATATCCTGTTCCTAAAATTAAAACAATAACAAAAACAAAAAAAAAAGATCAAGCAAGACAATTTCATTTTGTTATGCTGCTCACTGATGGAAAAAATTCTTATCAGCAATCTGTACTATCCTAAATTCATTTTCACCACTCAAATCCACAGGTTTTTATTGCATATGACATGCTAACTCAAGACATCTCAGTGTTCAACATAAAGCTTGCTCTGTCTTATTAGCTATGCAGTCCATAGGGAAAGCATTCAGTGTGATGGACACCATGTGGCACAGAAATGTCTTGAATGAACAGAAACATCAGGAGGTGCGTTCTTCTGCTCAAAATGACAGCTGTTCACAGTTTCATGATAAATTTCTTCCAGTTTTTGGCAATTATAGCCCCTCTTCCCCTCTGCACACACATTGTTATGTTGTTATCTGTTGCTGTCTACTCAGAAGCTGTGAGTAGTGATCTTAACACAGTTCGTCTTTAAAATATGTGTTTGGTGGGAGCATATATTAAATTAAAATCAACTTGTTGATTTTTTTTTGGGAAAAAAAAGCAATCACACTAAATACCTCTTCTTAGCTGCAGATCAACCACAGTCGACCAAATCAAAATTTGACAGAAGTCAGAAAACCTGCATATCCAATTTATAAAAGAAAATAACATTAGAGATATGAATAATTTCTTTTGATCTTGGACAGAAAAAAAGTTTAAAATCTCTGTGCTATGAAATCTGAACTAAGGCTTTTGAATACAATGTATTCCAGTAGGAGAGAATTCTTTTCACTAAAATCTTAGTGAAAAAGAACTCAACCTCCACCACTCTTAGACTCTATTAATGTGCATCTAATAAGGCCACAGCAGTGAAGGCACTTTTGGTCTAGGGGCTGGTACCTGTGACCTTGTTGTACATAAGCCAAAGTACACTTGATGACTCAGTGTAGACTTCAGTGAGAAATGTGCTGTTCATTTTTTGTGGCCCTCTACAATGTTATTAGTACTTCTGTCCTTGCATCAGTTTAGTAATATACATATGGATTTGAGATACATGCACTGAATGTGAAAACAACATTGTTTTCACATGGAGTACAGTTGTGGTGATATTTAAACAAGAACAGGCTGCTCTAAACAGAAAACATACTGAAAGAATCAGCTCTAAAACCAATATGATACACCAAAGTGTATCCTAATATAAAGAGACATTGTTTATGATTTGTATGGCTAAAAAGAGAATGGAGAGCAACATCTGCGTCCTCTTTGCTAATTTTGTTTTACAAATGCACTCCGGCAGCACACACCACAAATAGGTCTTATGGAATAAGAGCTGATGCAGATTAAAAAAAGAATAAACAAACACTCTTCTATAATTGCAAGGTAGAAGGAAGGTAAACAGGTAAGATCTTCCCTATAATTATCCCCAAGCTTTCTGTAATTTCAACAATGTTATTTATTGCTGATATATATATTTACACATAAAAAAATTATTAAGACATTGGATATATTTGACAAGAATCAGTAAAGATTGACTTGGATCAAACACTGCTTCAGAGCAGCAGTACCTCCATTTAAATGTGTGGACCTGCATAGCAGGGGTCAAGATCTGTCCCTGGGATGGAGAAGGATCAGGATGATGTCATGAGGCCACCCTCTTTGGGAAGATTATGTGGCCTGATGGTAATGACCCAAGTTGCTCAGTGCTAGTTGGCATCAGACTGTTGTTAATATACCAATAAAAACATACCCTCGAGGAGTCCTGGGGGAGTAAATGGGAGGCTCATGTAGCTGAGTTTCCTGTTCCTGAGATTTCTCAGCAGCAAATAGAAAGCAATGAATGTGAAACACTGGGCGAGTAAAGGTGGCCACTGCCTCGGCAGAACCCCTCCACTCCCGGCACTCAAACCTGGTACGGCCATGGCAAGAAGGACTCAGGATTATCCTACTTTCCCAGATGGGAGACTATCACAAAACAAGAAAGGTGAAAGTTTAAAGTGAGGAGGCACTGCTGAAAACTAGTCAATTGTTCATGGCCCATTTTTGGCACTGGGTGGCCCCCACAGAGACACTCAAATGGGCACAGTCAGTATTATACCAGTGGACTTCAGTTCCCCGTTGGGATTGCCCTGGCTGACCTCACTCCTTTGTGAGGATGGCTCGACACATCCACAAGGAATAGACAGCAAGGGAAAATTCAGGTGAAAAGGGATGGTGGCACAGCCAAGCTGCCCAGTATCCAATACCCTAATACTAATCAGACACACCTACTTTAAAATTAAGCAAAAGATATTTCCTGTGTCTGAAGGCAGCCTTCATTCGGTGCTGTGGTGTTGCATGGTTCAACAATAAAACTAAACATGAAGCCTCACACTCTTCTTGATCCTATCCTTTTCTTCCTGTGTTAACTCCAGTCTTCATTACAATCTTAATGATCTGCCAAACCTGGAACAATTACTTAACAGCCTCTACTTTTTCCTTGTGTATCTTCTAGGAGTAGGTAGCAGACATATTTTTTGCCCCTTTGTCCCAAACCTTCACCCTAACCCAGTACAGAGGACCAGATCTCTACCATAATGAGCAGAATCTGGTTTTGTTTACCAGCACAACTCCATCTTAGCCCTCTGAGCCTTGGGGTACTCCATTATAAAGCCGGATCTCCTTTCCCTCCCAAGCTGTAGCATTTCTCTCTGCCTCAGTCACATCACTACCGCACCTCAGCAGGTCCCTGCAGCCATCATGGACTCAAATAAACCCATCTCTTTAGCTCTGCCAATGCCACACCCTCCCATGCTGACATACTCCAGAAGAAAACACCTCCAGCCACCCCATTCCAGTAACTCATCTAACCTTCAATCTTCAGTCATTGGCTGGAGACCCAAACCAGCATGAATCCTGAGCCAGCAATTGCCACCGACTCTGCTCAGTGACCTCGACTGAGCTACTCTCCTGAGCAAGGTGATGGATGGGTATTTCAGTCTGCTACGCTCTAACTCACAGGGAAGTCGAGTGTCTGCATGTGTGTGCAAGCTTCATGAGCACAGAGGCACATGAACACCCTGATCACCCCTTATTGACTTCTTTTTATACTTAGGACATGTTAGTAATGCGCTTAACTGGAAGCCAAAGGACTTCCCCCTCTCTCCTCCCCAATATCAACAAAGCTCATGGCATTGAAGTTAAACAAAATCTTTGCATTTGCTTTCTCTGCTATTGCAGTAAATCATGCTGTTGCGTTGCCATAGAAACGGCAGCTATCACAAACATCACTACATAGTGGCTTCGAACCAGCTCCAACAGCCAGGTCTTCTGTTTTTATTCTAGTGCTAGTCCTCCTTTACCTCCTCCAGCCGCATGTTTCCAACTCTTCTACAACATGCTGCAATTTTTTCACAAAAAAATACAAATTAAAGTTCTATTCTTGTAAGTAGACGGTTTTTTTCCAGGAGGATTAGTTGTAAAAAAACACACTCTTGTTAGCTCTGAAATACCCAGGCAAAGTTGGAAAACTGAGTGTGGAGTCGAGACTGGTGATATAAATTGTTTAGTCACATTTGAACAAGATAGTGAAGAGCAAACAAATTAATCACAGGTTGATTTGAAATACTCTGTAAACAGCTTTGGCAGAGAGGACAGAGGAGGTTTTTTCATCAAATATTTATGAACTTAAGATACAGATAGGGAGTGGGTGAGATTTTAATTTATATTCACCAAGGATTTTGGAATTTTCTATAGCAGAATTGGAAAGCATTAGAGCCTTCCCCTCCAATCCTCCAGCTTCCCTTCCATTACTTTCACAGAAAACCTGGTTTAACTTCAATATTACCCAAATAAAGGGCATAGAGGCAGTGCTTTAACTAAAAGGAGCAGGTTGCTCTGCTCTAATGTAAAGAAAAATATCTGTTGGGATAGGTTTGAAATCTTACCAGTTTTCACTTACAAGAAGGGTTTGCAGCCACATCAGTATGTTTTCATGAACTGGGTAGAAAAGACAATTTTAACTTTTTTTTTTCAGGGAGCAGTAACATGAGTTTTCAGAGATGGGGGTTTTATTATCAAAATGTCTATCTTTTATTTCATTTATTCTGCTTTCGCTAGCCACATGGTTAAAGTTAGGAAAACAAACAGCAGATACTTTCCAGTGAGGAATGTTTACATTAGGTCTAGCTTATCTGTGCAAAGAATAATCTATGAACTCTCTCTGGCCTTTTGGATAAGTAAACGTAAACCTCATTTCCCTTTATTGTCCACTCCACGTAATAACTAGCCTTTCCAAAGGGCTTCACAGAGGTTATTCCATGCAGGATGGCTCCTGGGGATTTCCTTTAATGACTGAAGGGATCAGTATATGCATTACCGAGTAGTAATATTGAAGTTGTGATGGTCTAACGATAAAGTATACAAGTTTCTAAGGAGAGGCATCAGCTTGTATCGGACTACTCAATACAGCTGGAAAAAAAAAGAACCCTTAAGCATGAGTCTTTTCTTATATCTCTGAAGGTAAACTGATATGCTCCACAGGTTCAGGCATGTAGCCACACAGACCTGTCTCTTTTGTGAGCATCTCTACAAATCCTCTGTGAGCTAAACCAGCTTAGTAAATCCAGCAATCCAGGATTAATCCAGCAAAAAGCAGTGGATTTTTTTGAGTTGGTCAGCAGCCTGATTTGGCCCCTTGCAGGGTCACACTTGGTGCCATGGATGCCAGGAACAAGGTAGAAGAGGAAAAGAGGCAGGCTGCCCTTTGTGGTGACCATAAAATGTATTATTGTTGCAGTTCTCTCATTTTGTGGTGGTTAGGCTCTGGTTTGGACATTTCAAAGGGCTTCTTAAACTCTGCTCACTTGAAATGCTTCAAAACCGGCAATCATCCTAAGGGTAAACTTGAGCTTTGAATAGCAGTCAAGAGGTGAACGATGCTGTTGACATCTTTCATAAGAGCCTTTGCAGCACCTCCCGCAGCCCCTGCTCTTTTTGGCAGGTAGGCACTGAGACTGGCTTTATCAAGACACTCATGTAGCTGGTGCCAACACTAGACTGAGTAAGATTCTTTGTTACTGATCATGCCCTTATCTCTACAAAGACACAAAAGATGAAATAGCTCGAGTATCATACGCTTGCTGTAAGGGCCTCTTCCCCAGCACATCAAAGTTATTGGAATTGCTCACCATAATTGCATCGAGATCTGGTCACATACAGGTTGGCAATTCAAAGCGTGCTGAGAAATCTTGTCCTGCTGTAAAGATTATTGAATCTAGAATGCAAGGGAAAGATACCAAGTCTAAGCTGCAGGCCAAAACATGAAAAAAGGCTTTATTTATTATTTATTTATTATAGATTGTGGTATAAATCTTCATTGGAGTAATTAGATAATTTTTTTAAGGAGATGTACAACTCTGATACAAAAAATACAAGGATGAAGAATTGCCACACTTATTCACAGTCAGCTAGTGACCCAAACTGTAAAAAATTATATATATATTTTTTGCTTAAATTTGTTCAGACTAGTAATGCATCACTGTGTGCTTTTAAAAAGAAATACCTTTGAAGGAAATAAAGTTATGGGATAAGAGACTTAGAGCCCATATGTAGTTCTAAGGGCTTCTGTTTTATTCAATCCATAAAGCCTCATTATATTTTCCAGTCTCCCACATGAACACAACATGTACATGAACTGACTGGGCTGAAGTTCTTGACTGTGTTATGGACATAAAATGCCTCACCCTTATCTCCTGCTTTCACCTGCTGCTAACTTCATGGTGGTTCCTTTGAAAGCTGCTCTGTTCCAGTGACTCACTTGGAAACCATGAGTTTTCTTGTCAAAATGTTCTATTACAAAAGAGAGAAAAATAAAGATATTTCTCTGTTCTCTCATTTAAGTAGATTTACACAGTTACTATCAGTCAAGACCGTTTTTCAGTAAAGGCACAACTCCAGGGCTATACCTTCATCTTTCTCTATCAGAAACCTTCAATTTCTCATCTCTTCCCTAGGAAATTTTTTTGATTCAGGTTTCCTGTGTTAGCTTTGTACTACAGAAAGACAAGCTGCTGTCTTCCTGGGGAGGAAGAAGGTACAGAGATGTTCATGAAGAAGCAGGAGCAGTCTGAGTGTTTCACACAGCCTGTGGGTGGATCAGCCACGCAGCCTGTTGTGGAGCTCGGCTCTCTGCAGTGGCTCTTACATCAGTGTCATCACACTCAGACCAGACCAACCCATGGATCACAGATGCTGCCTGCTCCCATGCCATAGGACACTTCTGCCAAATTTTAGTCCTAGTGGAAGTTCAAAAGCTGCCACTACAATGGCCATAGCGAGGCAGCAGGAGAAAGGAATGGCAGGATCAGTATGCTGTGTCACTTTGAAGGCAGAGGTATGTCATACAAAAATCAGGCCAGCTCTACAAAGTGAACAGTCCTCATACCATAAAGGAAGACAGCTTTTCTCTGCTCAGGCATTGCCAATCTGACCTGAGAGAAAATTCCTGACCCCAAATCATAATATTGGACAATTAGCCCAATGAGTAAACACAAGGCTCCTGAGATAAAAAATGCAGCAAAATACCTGCACTGAAACACAGCACCAAACCATCACCAATCTCCAGGGGTGGTGGTTCCCCATGCTTCCTGGAGACAAATTTTGTAATTGGAGAGGAAAAATATTCTCCTTGATCCTCATCCTTCCCTTTAAGTATTGAAAGGGAGCAATATGGTTCTCCCCTAGAGCCTTCTTTTCTCCAAGCTGAGTGACTCCAACTCTCTCAGCCTGTCCTCACAGGAGAGGAGTTCCAGCCCTCTGATTATCTTTGTGGCCTCTTCTGGACTCTCTCCAACAGGTCTTTCAACATCCAACATCCTTCTCATGTTAAGGGCCCCAGAGCTGGACACAGTACTCCAGGTGTGATCTCACTAGAGCAGTGTCAAGGGGGAGAACCTGCTGGCCACTTTCTTTTCAGGCAGCCCAGACTTTTTTCTGCTAGCATTCATCCTGCCACTCTGATTTCTGTCTCATTTATTCAGTGAACATCTGAGAAACTTAGTTTAGCTTTCAGGTTTTACACCTTGGGTTCAAGACTCGCAGGCCACCTGCAAGAAACATGGTATCCCAAAGAGCCTGGTATATGCCAGGTCCTTGCAGTGCAGCAATGTGCCTCAAAGTCTCAAACACTCTAGATGGAAAAGGGCTTTCATGCTTCCCGCTCATCAATGAGAAACATCTTGTAGTATTCCCTGGATCTTCTGCTGCTTCCCTTTGCATTTGCAGGCCTTTCAGAAAGAGCTCAGAGCCATATTGAACACTAAGAAAAAACAATGTTGTCTGGAGGGCTTGCTCTACGTGAGGGCAAGTCTTCACCACAGCCGGCAGCAGCTTGGAAGGAACCTTAAATGTCCAGAGTCAAACCAATCCATCAGGGATACAGATTGGTTAGCTTGTTTTGGCCCCAACTTGTTATCATACTCAGCTTTTCACATCTTTCAGATTTTTTCTGATCCAATGTGGGAAACTAAACTGTCATGTCTTGGGGAAGCTCTGTGTTAGGTCAATGTTTTGGAGAGAGATCTTAGCACTAGGGTGCTTTGTGCCTCCTAAAGGAAAGTATACACTTTTTTACCTTCAGTGAATCACCATACCAGTCTCTGATATAGACTTTCCCAGCATTCCTAAATTTGAACACAATATGGAGGAAGCTGAATGTCATCTCAGAAGACCTCTCAGATTTAGCACTCTTGTATCAGAAAACTTTAAAAATTATGTTTTCCTAGATTTAACGCCCAGTCTTGTACCTTTGCTGAATATTACAATTTAACCTTCTCTCGCACATCTTTTTCACCATTTCTGTGACTGAAAACTGCTTAGTTACCTCTGTTGCAAGACCTTTCGCACCTAAGTTCCTCACATTTTCTACAAAAATATAATTTAAAGAACTTTAGGGAAAAGTGATGCTTTCTAGGTAATAAAATATAGAAATCCAGTGGTTTGTTTCTTGTCCACAGATTCCCTTTAGGGACTGCAGGCACTCATAATATCACAAGACTCATTGCATTGCCTTCCATAAACATGCTACCAAGTACTGCCACCATTCCTATCACACCACCACATATTGCTCTAGGCAGCCACCACCATGGAAAAGTATCTGCTGGGATTTAGAGTCTGTCACGATCATAAAATTCCCTTTTTTTTTTTTTCTCCTGCATTTCTGGTTTGTACTTGCTTGCCTTATAATTTGCATGCCCAGAGGATTCCCATTTCCACTTGTTTTTCTGGGAAGGATACTATTCTCAGTGACACTGCACTACTTTCCTTCTGTTGGTTTCTTTTCCATGCACTGGAGAGAACATAATCTCAGGATGAGCATTCTGCATACGCCATTCATTTAGAGCATTGGTTGTCGGAGCTAAGATCAGTGATGGACAGAAATATCCATGATCCTCTGCAGAGCACTGAAACATGTAGTCTGAGCTAGAGGAATGGTCCCAAAAACATCTGTGGCATGAGGCTCTTCACAGGGCCACAACTATTCTGACTACTCCCGTGTCCCACAAGAGTGGCAAGTAGCAGCCAGTCCCGACTGAAATAAATTGGACCTGTTCTTTATAACCATTTTGTTCTGTGGGCTGATTCATGGGAACAAGGGAGGAAGCATCGTCAAGGCTGCTCATGTGGAAGCAAATTTAGCAGGAGCAGGGCTTGAGTCAGGATCCAGTTTCTCGTCAAGAGCACAACACTCTCATCAACTTAGCCCCACAGGTAACCCATGCAAAGGAAAAAAGGGACATTTTATCTTACTTTCTTCCCCTCTGTAAGTGAGCAGATAAATTTCATCTCTCTCTTTTCCTGCAGTCTCTTCTGATTTAAATACTTGCACTCTAAAAATCCCCCTTGGAACAAAATCTCCACTTTAATTCAGCCTGGACTGCAGAGTTCTAAATAACATTAGTTGGATTCTTCTCAGTTACATTGGTTTGGCACTGGCTGTACTGGAGTGATGTCAATCAAAGAGGAAAAGTCATCTCACTTTATTATTGCTCCATACTTGATTCTCTCCAGTTTATCCCTTTGCAATAATGAAGAGGTCTTTCACATGCTCACTAGCTAGCATAACTAAGTTCCACAGCTATTCATCACTTAAATGTCCTTGCTATGAAATTCCATGCACAGAAGAGAAGGTGTAGCAAAAGCTCATTTGGAAAAGCAAATATTCCATATTGCTATATTCATTGATGACTGTCTAATAGTCAAATTCTTGGCATATTATTGTTGTAATTTTTCCCAGCAAGACACAGAAATTGCTTGGCAAAGCAATCATCAAAGCTCATAAGCATATGTCTTAAATGGATGCTATAAGTTAGTCATATGGTCAAGTACTTTGCCGAACTGGGAGCTCTACATTACATAGTGGCTGCTTCCAGAAGTCTGGCCCACTAAAGTACAGACTGACAGACAAGGAAGTGTAGCACTGACAAAAGGAAAAGCAAACTTGAAATTAGACGATGACTACCTCTGCTTTAGATAATACATAGTCTTAGTGACATAATGAAGCATGAATTTAAATAAATTTAAATAAAAAATAAAATTATTTTACTAGTCAAGACCTATCCACATAATCATAATCATGGAAGGGCAACCATGAAAAACAGGCAGAGGCCACATGGGTAGAAAGAGTGTAGGGACAGACAGAGGTGATTTTTGGGAGATGAGGACGAATGATGTGTCAAAGCTGATGCCACTGGCAAACCATAAAGGACGGTTGCTGTAAGAAGACGAGAGGTGTGGATGAAACAGAAGTACAATACTGGAAGAAGGAGAAGGTTTAAGTGACAGTATGAAACAATAAAGACCTAAAAACAATTAACTACATGCAATAGTTCTGACCTCCTATAAGCATGGTTTGACATAAATATGCTCTTATAGCGTATAAAATAGCAGAGAGTAACAAAAATCTGTCACCATCTCATTCCACAGCTCTTCACCTCCATGTAATCATCTCTACGTGGTTTGTGAACATCTACAAAGAAGCATTTTGCTCCATTTCCATACACTTGTACTTTTTAATTCTGTTCTTCTATGCATTGTTCAAAACTGATTCTTTAATCTATCAACCTAGCCTGAAATGCTTTTATCACAACAGTTTATGAAATGTTTTTCCAAATAAAACATAGACACAGACTTCTGAAAACACTTTAAGGAACTTTTAGTTCCATGAAACCTGAAGCCTCAGGATAACAGAGCAATAAGGCACCAATCAGAAGATTTTTCTGCACTTTCTAATAAGGAGTCCCAGAAAGAAAGAAATTAGCTCTAAAATAAATTGCTTTCAATGCCAATGTACTTTTCCAAGAAAACAAACATTGTTTTCCACACAAAGTTCAGGGTGTGCAGGTTTGTAGTGGAACTCAACTTATTGTTGACATGCAAACAAAGAACTCAGTAAACATCAGCATCTAAACATGCTATTTTACAGTAACAAAGTTCCTGCTATTATGGGTCCCCTGACAGAGATGCATTGTAAGAAAGAAATATATTTGAGACAAAAAATCATCTCTAGAAAACATAATAACAAGAGAGAGGACTGCTTTTGTTCAAATGTATTTTCTGTTTGGGGATGCATGAGTTATTAATCATCACTGCACAGGGAAATTACTTCTTCCACTCCAAGAAATGAAAACTAAAGTTAAAACAGGGTGGGCTCAGATTTTTATCCTAAACACACAAATCAAACAGGAGGGTGTCTGCTCTGCCTTCAGCGTAGTCTTTCTGTATTTAAGCAGGAATAAATGAGATCGGCATATGATAACCTTTCAGATACCTACAAGGAAAACACTCAAATAGCAAAACACCATTTCCAGACAGTTCCAGTAAGTGCATTGTGCTGGTAATTTAATGACTAATTGCAAAATCTATTATCTTGGAGATGAAAAGATTTTGGAAGATTTAAGATCAGATTTCAACTTCAAAAAATACAGGAAGCAAAAAAGAACAATAAACTAAATACTGGAAACCACATGCATGACTCAAAATCCTGCAATAGAAACTGCTGTAACTTCCATACACATTAACACTATTAAGAACAATTACACGATATGTTCTGCATCAAATATGAATTAGAAAATTTCAGAGAACCATTGAAAATGAAAAGGACAAAGAAGCATGAACCTTGCTTTGCCAAACTGAACTGCAAATGACTAGGAGGGCACAGCAGTAATGCTTACAGGGAAGGACAGCAACATCTGGACAAAGCTTAGGAGGTCACCATCTTCAAGAGCCAACCATTAGAACTGCCAGGTGTATGAGGCTTCTAAGGAACTGAAATGTCTAAGGCAACTTATTCAGCAGTGTACACCTAAAGGAGTAGGGGGACAACAACCCTGAAAAATGCAGAGAGCAAACTATTATGTTAGATATGAAAGAACTTCTAAGTATTGTTGCAGGGACCAGGCTGTGTGAGCAATCAGTGGTTACACAGTGAGACAAAACGAGTAAAATTCACTGAGTAAAATTTGCCTCTGTAGAAAAGGCCAGTTTTGAAGACTCAGGTGGGACATAAATAATGCAAAAACATTATAGTTTGGACTGAATTTAGCCTCCTCTGCTTACCTTAATGACTAGAAGGAGAAATATAATATTTGGGTCAAGAAGAATAGGGCTGAGTAAATGAAGAGTTCTTTTCAAATGAACTTCAGGGCCAGAGGTTGGCATTGGACTTGAAGGCCCTTGTGGGTCCTTTCCAACTCTGCATATTTTATGAATCTAGGTTTCATGCACATTTTGGTAAGTTTTGGATCTTTTATAATAGTCTCTGAAATGAAAGTAATTTTCAATTTTTCAAACTGTACATGACAGCTTCAAGGGCCCAGAAGACATAGAAACATGCAAATCCTTGGCTTATCTGGGAAAAAGAGAGTGCTGAGAGTAGTCAGTGAAATGATGGAAACTATGAGACATTAGTGGTGTTAAATAGATAGACATAATGTAAACTGACAGCACAAACTCAAAACATTAATACCCAAGCAAAATGAACTCTGCACACGTATATTTACAAGAAAAAGCCAAGTAACTACTTTGCAAAAAAATGGTAGAATATGGTGCAATGGAGAAAAGCAAATGATAAACACTTAAAAGGAGAGTTGTGAGATAAACCTGTTGGTGCCTCCATTTTCTTCTGATCTTGTTGACCTGCTTCTAGTCATGTACACATCTTATGTACACAGCTTATCCCTTGTAATATATCACTGCAATTAACTTAAATAATGCCAGTGCTTTGGAATGAGAAAGTCAAGGATGATAGCAGATCAGTTGTGTAGGCAAAGGGAGGTTACATACCAGCTAATTCAAGAAAATCACAGGGATCTGGCACAAAAAGTACACCTGATTTTGAATGAAGTTAGCATATCCCCATCCAGTGGGACATGAAGCAGATTTCAGAATTGCTCTTACTTACATCACTACCAGAGGGTAACAAATTTCACACAGGACCAACATTTACAGATACACAGATAATAAGAGCAGGAAAGATCTTTTGCACACGCAAGTCTTACCTCAATGTAATAGACTCCATGGCATGACGTTAGTCATCCCTGCAGTAAACCCTAATCAGTCAGGGTTATAATTAGACCAGTGGGCCAAAGTGGGCCAACTATGTCTTTTAAGAAAATCAAACACAGTCTCTCAACCATTCAGGTCAACTGGAGCCAGAGTGGGAGGCAGTGGGAAGGGCAGAATTGAGACTGTAGGACAGAGGTGAACTGAGAAATCTGTGTGCAGAAAAAATAGAATGGGAGACCTTCAATGCCCCTCACTCATATGGAATCACTGACACATGCTGGAAAGCACAAGATTCCTCCTGCTTCTTATCGTCTTTCTACCCCAGCCCCTTTGTAACCATCTGATGTCTCCCACAGCCATAATCTACCTCCATAGGACCCTACATTTGTTATCCTGCTCTCAGAGGCTTCTTGGGAACACCTCCTCCCATGTCCACCTTGGGCCAGGAGGGGACAGGCATCCATCCTCCTCTTACTCTCCACAATGAACAGGAAAAAATCAGAAGGAAAAGGTTAACATGAAAAAAGTGCAAGCATATCTAGTCTAAACAGTCAAGGAAGACAAAGTGAGCATGGGAAGAATCCATAGAAGAGAAACTAAAAGGAGAGGCAAAGTCCAGAGAAGGCAATCCATCTCTCCTAAAACTGATGCAGTGTCAAGCTCAAATCTTTCTTGCATTACTTTAGATTTAATATAAAGAAATTTAGTATGTGTCTAACAACCAGCATTGAATGGGTAGTTCAGCCATATTTTAAAAGCCTCTCTGATTTCCTATCTTTGTCAGATTTCCTACCTCTAATGTCAGATACTTACTGAGATCTATTTCTTTTCCTTGCTGTGCTTTTCTGTCTGCGTATTTATCATGTATAAGAACCTGTATTTTACTAAAATATCTGTATTTACTGGTCTTTTTTCCAATATTGTCTGTTCTCTTTACCTTATGCTTGTGCTTTTCTAGTCTCACTATGTGAAAGCCAAAACAAAATTAGTGTCCACAGACAAACTGAGGTGCAATTCATGAATACAAACTGAGAGAAGTATAAGCTCTGCTGTCATGCATGACATTCATTCCTCCCTTAATTAATGCCTCTTATTCCCTTGGTACTGCTTTGTCCATTGATAATTTCTCAAAACAGCTCATTATTTTAGCCAACTGATTATATTCTTTCTTTATAAAAGGCATTTATTATTCATCATCTTAAGAATTATTTCTACAGCTTCAGTGTAGACAAGATGTTTTGCTCTTGTTCTTTCTGAAAGGCTTTTATTTTAATCAAGTGACAATATAACTACAGTATTTTATGTAAATATCAACACAAATTCTGGATCTAAAATACAACATTCTCCATTTAGCCAGTTAAGTGCTTCTGTCTTCCCTGATACTTTTGTGTTTAACTGTCTCATGTTTCTTAATGTATTTTCATAGGGCTCATAGGGCTCAGCTATTTGCCTGGATAGAGAACTGAAGCAAGGATGGAGATTTTGGAGCATGGTTTCATCAAAAGAATAAACAGATCCAAATTTGCAGTACCGATGGAGAGGTTGAGTTTGTCTCCCCACATGCCCAGCCCATCATGTTCTCAGGTTCCTTGTGCTCTGACACAGCAGTGCAGTCAGCCAACCTCACCAGCCACAGAATTACATCTACTTTTCTCTGGGCATCAGGCCTGATAAAACCTTTTGTGGCATAAAACATGGATGGGGCTTTGAGCAACCTGGTCTACTGAAAGGTGTCCCTCCTTGCCCATGGCAGGGAGCTAGAACTAGACCATCTTTAAGGTCTCTTCCAACTCAAGCCATTCTGTGATTCTATGAAAACAGCTTCTAAAATGTTGCCTTGTTGAATTGGTTGTAATTTGACATGGAGTAATTTTTTTTTTCACAGAATTTAATTCAATATGGAAGATGTGGCATACAATAATATTCCTGCTCTCTCTCCCTCAGGAGAGCAGAGTGCTTTCCTGAGGAAGCCTGCCAATTCATTTTAGACATTGGCAACAAGCTGGACATTTCTCACAAAGCCAGGACACAGATCAAACAGGAACAGCAAGCAGCAATAGACTTCCTCTTTGTCATGAACAGGTACATTATAGATCCTCAATCAAGTTACTAAGCTTCTTTGCACCCTTTGACACAACCAGTCATAGACTTGGCTATTTATTCTATTGCCAGAAGTGGGAAAGAGGAGCATGATTACACAGCAGTGATTTCAAGATGTTCTCTCAGGATACCCCAAGACATCAGTTCTGATTGCATGGCTGGCACATCAGCCTTCTTCAATCTCATCCCCACAGGAATGGAACTGCAAGGGTTTATGCAGCAGCATAAACTGAAATGTCAGTATAGATCAACTATTATAAAATGGCATAGGTTGGAAGACTATGGAAATTATAAAAAAGTAATTTAGGGTGAAATGAAGTTCTTTTAAAAAGCTTCATGGTATCAAATTGTGAAGGAGAAAAGATTTTTAAATACTTAAGATTGTCTGAAGCCTGACACTTTTTACCACTCTGGGATTCCATATAGCTGTGATTAAGGAAAGAGTGCCTTGGCTATCAGCATCTGGTTCCTCTTCTCGGATTCTGTCTTGCCTAGAAGTGAGACAACCTTCCAAGACAAATCTCCCTTCCCAAATACAACTATTTTTTGTTACAAAACTAACATCATCCCCATTTCACCTCTGTTTCAGGATAAAACTGCCCACTTCTAAGTGTTGCTTGGAATTCCAGGAAGCCACCTGTCCAGCAGACATAGGTTTCCCAAAGTACACCAACCTGGCATGTAGCTCCATCCCAGACTCATAGACAAGATAACAATAGACAAACAATTTGGGTTCTAGCTGGTAATGGGAGGGGAGAGGTAAGTATACCTCTGCATACTCTGTGATTTGATAAGTGTTGACCTAGCAATAGCCTGAAGGGTCATATAAGACATATTAAAAATATAAGGGAAGTAAAGGAGTTACTAAATTGTGTTGGTTTAGAGTACTCCTGTGATATTATTTTAGCTCTAACAATAACAAATTTGTTACTTTTTTCATACTAGCATGCTTTCATTTACTTGGCAAAACTGATGAAAACAAAACTTCTATCAAATGAGAAAGTAAGTTCTTGCAATAATGGTTTGGTGAAATTATCTTCTCCTTGGAGGTAAATTGGGATTACAGCGCTCTAATGTTTCAAAAAGAGGCTTTGTAGAATACCATACGGCTAAAAACATAATGAGCTTTACTAAAGTTCAGCAGAAGGTGTATGTTTGTATGCAGTGACTAAGCATATGCAAGTAGGAGGCAATTACAGATGGCTGGAAATATGCTACTACTGCAAAACACATATGATGTTTTGTATCCCAGAGCAGAAAGCAGAAATGCTCTAAAGTACCAAGCTTGGCTACTAGCTAATACAGTAATGCTGAATTTGTGTCCTTTAGGACCACAGCATCACACTCAGCAGTTGCAGATCAGCAAAAAAAACGTTGATCACTTCTGTTTCTTAAATAGAAAACAATTTGCAATCAGGGAGTATATGCAGAGCTAAGAGAAATGTACCAAGTGGAAACTAGTATGATACATCCAGTAAAAGCTCCATTAAAAACAAAGGTATGAATTAACTGTGACACAGTCATGCTTAGGGTACGTAGGAAATCTCTTAACTACGTGTGCCAGAGTGGTTAGCCTACCTTCTCTCCACCATTTGGGGTTGCCTTATCTATTTTTTTGCTATACTACAGTTCTGAGATTGTTCTGAGATGCTGCTGATTGTAAAATACTAATTCGAAGTGCATGAATTCCCTTAGATATACTTTACATGTGTATTTGTCACTTTGCCTAAGAAGTCACAGGTACATCAAGTCATCAGCACTCACAATGCTTACCAATTTGCATCTTAACTGGGGAGGTGTCCTGG
>WEIV01003904.1:4118-24710 GCA_013390005.1 Calyptomena viridis
AGGATGTTGAGACTGAGCTGAGTTGGAGATTTTATGTTCAGGACAGCTCTACTTGATAGCTAAGGTTTTGTCTCTCTCTAATGAGGAAACACCAAGAAAGAAGTTAGAGGTATGGTTGTTTTCTTCAGAATTACCACCTAGTGCTTTGTAATAGTATATTTGGTATCTCCTTCCTGGGACCCCGTACTAGACATACACAGATTTTTTTTTTCTTGATGGGGACATCTACTTTGATGAAGTATGCCTTTNAGAGAAGCAGGTGTGTGAACAGAACGAGCAACAGCTTTGAAACTTTTGCCACTCTGGGTGGGAAAAACAGACTTTAACTTAAGATGATGTTCATTATGATGATGTTTTATGCTAGAGCTTTTTCCCTTTGGACCTGATAACTTTATATATATGAAATATCCCAAAAGAGTATCAATGACAATACTGGCAAGTTTCTAGATCCTGTCTTAAACCTCCTATTTCACAGAAATCTATGAACTTTCTGGCTGGTCTGTTCTTTTCTAGCCTAAGCCTTTCCTAAGAAATCCAGCAATTTTCCACTTGAAAATAGCTATGGGTAAAATCACACACTACTTTCACATAAGATTAAGGGTTTGTCAAGGATAGTGGGAACAAAGAAATTCCAGGTTAAGTCTGCTCTGTATTTAAACCCCACTCTCCCAGCCCCTTGTTGCACAATAGCAAACTTTCCTAGTGCATGTAGGTTGTTGATATACTTCCAACAAGAATTCCAGTTAGCCGAGGGACGGGATTAAATGGATTAAATAGCCTCCTTATTTTTCGGTGAAAGGAAAAAAAAAGTTTGGTTAAAGGCATGTACAAATGCAAGTTTAAATTATTTTGGACTGGATTGGCCTTCTGAACTGGCTTGCAAATTAGCCTGCCCTTCCTTGATGAGGCCCTGCATGTTGGTGGTGGGTGGGTAGATGTGTGTTTGTATGCTAGGCATGCGGAGTTTTTAGTTTTGCCACAGTCGTTTCAGCAGACTATGATCATGGGCTGGGAGGTGAGCTATTAGTTGGGCAAGAAAGCTGCACAGACTGTAAAATGCTTCAGAGTCCTCTGAGGCCAGTCAGTCTCCATTTAGTGACAAACTGATGTGCCTTACTCAGCCAAACCCGAGCCCTGGGATGGCCCAAGGACCTCCACTCCACCATCCTGCTCCTACGCTAGTGTTTTTGATGGTGTCTTCCATTTTGCTTCTGTTTTGTGTGGTTGTGTTGAAGGCATTACCTTTTCTTCCTCAGCACAGACAGTTGATGTGGTAAGAAAACCAACAATTCTCCTTCTTTTTGGTCTTCTTGTGGACTTCTTTTCCCAAGAATTTGTGGGTCATCAGCTTTGTACAAAATACATACAAATTCTCCCCTATCTTACTGTACCTCATATTGAAAAGAGATTTCTCCTCCCCTGCCTATCTTATCTTTCATTTTTGTGACGGGAAGGTCCACACCAAAGTCTTGGCAGCAGCTGATAGCTTCATTTGTGGCAGATAATTACTGATGACGTGACTTGTATGTGGACAGCATGACATCATAGCAAAGCTATTTTCATCTTGGTAATGTCATGGCATCCTCTGTGATTTTTTGCCCTGTGAAACTTACTGGCTGCTTGTTCGAGCACCAGTAGTAGTGTTCTTTTTCTTGTGTTAATGATTTTTCACTAATATCCAAAAGACCCGTTCTATTTCTGGAAAGGTATAGATATGACCATATACCTAGGGTAGCAGCAATAATAAATAAATAAAAAAAAAATAAGATGGTGGAAAGGATTGAAGGGAGCAAGATGAACAAGATTAGTGCTAGCAGATGAATATTTTCAGGAATCCCTAAAATACTTCTTTTCTTGTTTCTAAAGTCTACTGATTTGCCTTAACCTATTGCTATTATGAAGAGTCAAATCTAAATGGCTGAAGACTAATGCATGCCAGATTTCGCTTAGGCATCCAGTCTAATTGGTCTTAAGTATAAGCAGTGGAGTAATTTTGTATGTGTGCATGTTTTCCCTTTGAAAGCAGACTTCTTGCTGTCTTTGATTTCTATATTAGTTTGGAAAGCATGTGCCAAGAGTAAAATTTGTTTCACATTTGTTTCAAATTCAAATTAAATCCCTTCACCCACAACCAAAGAATTTACATGGGAAAAAAATGGTTTTGGTGAACTTATCATGACTGAATCTCATCCTGATCCAGTGCCAGATCTTTCTAGCATTGAAAGGAAGTAAAAACAAGAATTAAGAACTTTCTCTGATTACTGCTGGGATAGCAGCATTTCCTTTACCTGCAATGAAATGCTTCAAAGCAGCCATTTATTCAGGCAGAGTAATTCGTATCTCATTTTACTGACTGACTTACATCTTTTATTTTACCATTACACTTGGGCCTGTGTCCCTCCCACATGATTTTATTCCTGAGAGACATGTCTTTGGAGGGTGGTGAATGATTCCTTCCTGGAGAGAAGGAACAAAGAGGGACAGGCATACCCCACTGGCAATGCAGCCTGCCTAAGAGATATGCCATCTCTATGCCATAACCCCCTTGCTTGCTTTTTCTCAATCTTCATTGACTGCATAGTGTGACTTTCTTCTTTCTTGGTGTGATAGATTAGATAAAGAATATAAGTACCTAAAATTAGTATCTCAGGTTTTTAACTGTGAATCAACTAACTAGAGCAAAGAGAAAAGGAGGAGGCAATGAAAAATTAATGTTAGCTGCTTAGCTATAAGGGTACTTAGGTGCTTGCCTGGCATTCACATCTTTGAAAATTTATCCTCAGGTTAAATGATGCTGCACTGTGCACGACCTGTGCAAAAGTTAGCAAACATTCAGAATGTGCTCGGGAGGTTAATGGTGTCGTAATTTTCCTTACCCTGTGGGTTGTTTTGTTGGGTTTTTTTCCCCTTTTTTTCCCCTGTAAATCAACATACTAGGTGCTCATCAGGTTGTGTGTTAGATAATTGAGTTGTTATGCCAACATACTGTGCTGAAAGGTGTTACATCAGTGATTTTTTTTTCCATCCCACTGTGCTTTGATCTCCTGCTGTAAAGCAGATCTAACAGTGGAAACTTGAAGATGATAGATGAATTTTACTCATTCACTTTTCATAATCCTTACAAAAAATGCCTGTTCTTATCAGTCAGACAAGATTTAATAGCTGTTGTCTCTTGAAAGTCTCATATTATCAGGATTGCAGAGTATGGAATTACTCTTACAAAATACTTAACTAGCGTGTTTTGAAATGCTGTTGTAAATGTTTTAGAATAAATTAATAAAGATACTTTGTTATAATCATGCTTTGTTTTTTGCATTTTCTCACTAAAATGTAAAACTCATTTGCATGAGTGCACTCTGCAATGGTGAATATTTGCTGCCTTTATTGGTGATAATGGCCTAGCTTTAATTTCATATTATTGGAATTCAGTGTAACAGTCCATTAAAATATACTAATTCAAAACATGATATGGTGCTGCAACAAATGGTAAAAGTCTTGGCTCACAATATGTAAAGCACTGTAGCTGATGGAACCATTGTGACAGTAAGCAGTAGAGTACTGTTTGCAGATATTGGGGTCATAAAATGTGGCATCTTCTAGGAAGTGTTTGGGCTTGTGCATCAATGAAATTCACACTTATATTGTCCAGGTTAAGCCAGTAAAGTGAGTGTATTTTCCAGGATTTTGTCCAGCACGATCTTGCCCAATATATGTCTTCCATTAGTTGAGTTCCATATGCCTCTGGAATAGCCTGCTTATAGAAAATTGCCAGCAGTGCTTAGAATTTTATAAAAGTGTTCACAAGCTCTGATTATATTTTCTTTGTTTTCTTTACAATAGCTTTGGGCCAGATAATGCTCTATGTCGATGGCATGAATGGAGTAATAAATCATAATGAAACCATCCAATGGCTGTACACACTTATTGGGTCAAAGGTAAGACACTCTCCAAAATTCTCATTTTATATGGCTTTGGTGTCCTTTAAATGCATTTTATTTGTATTATTTATGCTTTTGGGGTATAAATAGACTGCCTGTTAGGTTCTAAAATATTACATAGCACTGTGTATGGAAACCAGGTCACACTGAGCTGTTACTTCTTTTCTGATATTTTTATTCTCTTGTGTTGGCACATGATCTGCTCTTAAAAGCAGAGTTACCAAGGATGCCCTCGTTACTGTCTGTGCTGCCACTGCACTTGACTATGGAGATGATTTTTTAGTCTTGCAGTAGTTGCAGTTCCCAAGACATTCTTTAGAACCACGTTTTGGGGTGGGTTTTTTTTCCCCTTTCCATATTATGAATGCAATTTCTTTTCTACTCATGATTGTACACTCTTGAACTTTGCTGAGCACTGGGAGAGGACAGAATGACTTCCTTCTTAGACTATGATGCACTAATCCAGTTGAAAGTTACCTGCAATGATCATCTAGTCCAAATGCCTGACTACTTTGCTTTATGAAGGGCATTGTCCAAATGCCTCTTAAACACTGACAGGTTTGGGACATTGCCCACCTCTCTAGTAAGCCTGTTCCATTGTTTGACCTTCAGTAAAGAAATGCTTCCTAATGTGTTCTTGTACCATGCAGAGGGGCTGTAGTGTAGGTAAATCACAAATTACACCATTCTGCAGTCTGTTGGCTCTCCCACTTCGGGAAGTTTATTGACGCCTGCCAGGAACTGCTGCTGCTCATGCCATGTAGACCTGTGCATAGATAGATTGGTATGACACAATAGCTGAAAGATGGTATGATATTGTTAACAACTCAAAAGTTGCTGTAATTGGTGGAGTTGAATCTGCAGTTATAGTTACTAAGAAATTTCCAGGAATGTTTCCTCAATTGTATGAGTTACAGAAAGTTGCTGTTGGATACATAAAGATGACATGAAGTGACATAAAGATGCTGCTGTCATCAAGGAGAAAGAGCTTGATGTCCCAGGGATCTTTTTTTAGCCACTGCAGAGTTTTTTCTGCAATGTGCAAACTTCAGTGCTGCAGCAGATTATTAAGTCAAAGAAGACATGCTACAGTATTGAAAGAACTGATTTATCTTAGATCGACATACCTATATTGGTAGATAAGTAAGGTAATTATGGTTGTCAAATCTCAGGCCTGAAGGGCATGTTTCATGACTGGGAGAAGATGAGAAAAAAACTTCTTCCCCATGTAAAATGTTTCACTGTTGTCTGGACATTATGCTGGGCTGTTTGTTGTATTGAAACAAGGAATGTTTGCCACGGTCGGAAAAGCAGTGCAAGATGAGAAGGAAATGGATTGTTTGGTATAGATCCTCATTTTCTATGGATCAGATAAAAAAACAAAAAAGGGAAAAAATACTGCCGTGTCTATGATCATTATAATTCTCTAATGCACATATTGAGAGTGGGATGTGAGAGAAACATGACTGTACTGTGACCTTGCAAATTAAATTCTGTCTAGATTTCCTTGCCCAGAATACTTCAGCTCTTGGATCCTCTAAGCTCCTTTCTCCCTCCCCCATCACCATCCAGAATGATTATCTCCATGTCCTGGCTCAGTGCCTGCAGCTGAGGAATGCAGGCAATGTGCTTTGAATAGTTTGGTTTCAGGTAGCATCAAAGTTTCTTTTTCATTATTCTTCGACTGTCTTGGAAGAGACCTAAGTACCTGTCTGTATGCCAGAAGTTAACCAAAGGTATAGCAGGCTTACTGTCAGAGTCTGGTGGGACAGCTGCTTTATGCACTTAAAGGTGGTTTTGACCTGTGGAAAATGAACCCCTGGAATTTGCAATGCATCTCTAGTCTAATTTGCAGCCCTGCTATGCTGGTGCCTTCTCCACGGCAAGGACGACAAAAAATACATTAACATTGCTGAACGAGAAAGGAATAGTGAAATTGCCAATTAAGTCTTGGGATAAATCCCTCTAATAGGATTCAGGAGGAATATAGTTATTCAGCTGCCACAGCTGCCACACATGCTTTCTTGCCTTCTCAAAAGCTCTGACCGTGTTTAATATCCTTAGCAGTGGAGGTCGTTGAATCTGTTCCATGGATACTTTTTACTTTTTTTTTTGGTCAAATTCTCTATTTGTGTAGGGCTGCTGGCTCTGTCACCCTTGCTCACTTTGAGTAATGTATGATTGCATGTGCTGATCCAGTCCGCAGCACACAGGTTCAGCAGAGGACTTTAGAATCTGGCATGCTCAGCAGTGCAACAGCTGTTACTTTACCACCCAGCTCCAAGGTGCTTTATGCACCTAGCAATACTTCTGTATAGTGATGGGGGAAAGAGTTGAGAAATAAAATTTTATTAGTGAGAAAAAAGGACTGTAAGCAATTTACTGAAAGTCTGTCTAGATTGTTTTCATTTTATTCCTTACTATTGCTAGTTCTGTTGCAGTTTTATCCCTCTGATCATCAAGGGATGCTTATATTGATGGATTATCAAAAATTGTAGATCATTTTACTGCTAATATCTAAATTGTTCTGAATTAAGTTATTAGGGAGGTGATTAAAATTCCAACAGTGTGACTGCACTAGCAGTGTTGCCCTTGTGCCAAATCAGAGGCACCAGTCTTGTCAGGGTGAAGAACTGAAAAGCAGGAAGAAAATAGTCTTAGATTACTTGTTTGCTAGGGCACAAAAATAACATTCCATTGCAGATTGATACTATATAGGTGCTAGATTGGAAGTTTGATGGTAGCAAGACTGTTCTTCTGTGATATTATTTCAAGAGAAGAGCATTATCATCACATCCCAGACTCTTAGGGTCACTGCTGGTCCTTTGCAAGATGTGTCCAACTGTATGTGACTCTACCAGTGTGTGCCAATGAGCTTTCACAGGCTGAGTGTAGACTGCTTTCCAAACATCAATGGCTGATACATCCCTGGCATAAAACATTGACAGCACAATCCCAATTTAAATGTACATTACTACTATTCTATCATTAGTTATATAGGCAGCAATTCATCAGTCTTTCCCTGCTTGACAAAGCATTCAAGTATGTACTTAATTAAGGGTTTATGGTTACATGCTGTTGGCTTCCAGATAACAGAATCACTGAATCACAGAATGAGTTAGGTTGGAAAAGACCCCTGAGATCATCAAGTCCAACCTTTGACCTAACACCTCCTTGTCAACTAGACCATGGCACTAAGTGCCACATCCAGTCTCTTCTTAAATACATCCAGGGACGGTGGATACATCCCAGGGCAGCCCATTCCAATGTCCAATCACTCTCTCTGTAAAGAACTTCTTCCTGATGTCTAACCTAAGCCTTCCCTGGCTCAGCTTAAGACCGTTGCCCTCTTCTCCTATGGCTGGTTGCCTGGGAGAAGAGACTGACCCCCCACCTGGCTGCAACCTCCTTTCAGGCAATTGTAGAGAGTGATAAAATCTTCCCTGAGCCTCCTCCAGGCTAAACAACCCCAGCTCCCTTAGCCTTTCCTTGTAGGACTTATGCTTCTGTCCTTTCACCAGCTTTGTTGCCCTTCTTTGGACGCACTTCAGCACCTCAACACCCTTCCTAAATTGAGAGGCCCACAACTGGACACAGCACTCCAGGTGCAGCCTAACCAGTGCTGAGTACAGGGGAAGAATGACTGCCCTGGTCCTACTGGCCACGTTATTCCTGATCAGGCCAGGATGCCATTGGCCTAATAACTTCAATACATAACCAAGGTCAGCAGCATACTGCTGAAGGCTTGCAAAAGAGAGCTATAGCAGGGCCAAGGCACTAACCACTAGCTAGAAGCTAGATATTATGTAAATAGGAAATATCTGTGTCAACGAAGTTTTGTTTTAGCATTGCTGTCATGGGACTTTCATGCAAGGGTTTGTTTTTTGGAAGTCAACACTAGGAGTCAATGAATGTTAGGTAACAGTGCTTTCAGAATTGCTCCTTAATTTTTATCTTCTTTTTAAAGCAGATAAACTAGCCTGTCAAGGATGGTGGTTTAACTGACCACATGCTGTAGCACATGTGTTTGAACCTCAGTGTCTGGGAGATGATATTTCACCACTTTCCATGTTTCTGCCACTTATGTGTTACTACTACTGAAGTTGGAACTGAGTTTTTGTGTTGTATTGCAAATATATTTAGGCTGGTTATAAACAGACATGAGACATTTGGCAGTTGGCACTGGAGCTTTCTGGTGGATCACCTGTAGGTCAATGGTGATGGCTGTTGGAAAACTTCTCTTACCTAAAACAAGGGATACCAGGTTAAAGACATGTATGTATTAAGCCATATTAAGTCCTTATAATGTATTTTTCTTCTATTAGCATGTATGAGATAATATATGTATTAACTTTCATATGCATTGGTAATCCCTCTGACCTAGTAATAGAAAGTGTAAAATACTGTATCAGTGCCTTAACCTCTCCAGGACTAGCTACTGACTGTTTACCAAAAGTATGTTTCTGGACCAAACATCTTGGAAAAAACTCAGGTGTTTATATTATCCTCTACAAGAGCAAACATTCTTTTGCATTACAAACCCACAGGCTTTTACCAATCCACTTCAGTCTTCAAAGACACATCTAAGGCCCAAGAGCGGCCCAAAACCTGAGTCTAGTTTCACCTTTTCTTTCCCTCTGTTTTTGACTGCTACTGATAATGATTTTTTCCCATTTGATGATCCAGGCTGTTCTAATTTCTCCCAGGGGAGCTGAAACCCCCTTTTGGCATTGTTTTCAGTGAAAAATAATCCATTTTCAAAGTGGTGCTGGGTAACCTCTGAAGACAAGGTGGAATGCTGGGCCCAAGCTGATATAACGAGGTTGATTAAAGATTCCTATCTCACATCTTGTTTTAATTTTTTTTCTACTTTGCTTCTGTCTGGGTCCTAGAGTCCAAGGTTAACTACAAGCTTTAGCTAGCAAAACACAACACATTCAAACAGAACATAGTTGTAGTAGGTGAATTTGCTGATTTCAAAAGAAAAGTCATAAAATCATGGAACCATAGAATGGTTTGCATTAGGAGAGTTCTTAAAGATCATTAGTTCTAGGCCCCCCTGCCACAGACAGGGACACCTTCCACTAGACTAGGTTGCTCAGGGCCCCATAAACTGGGCTTTGAACAAGTCCTTTAGGGACTGCTTTTCCTGTGTGTTGCCAGTGGCGAGTTAAAACATGTGCATAGTCAGTATGTTGTTTCATGAGAATTTTGAGCGAAATACTATTCTTATTCACAAAAAACTCTGGGTTTTTTTGTTTGTTTACAAATTAATGATTTAAGGTATGTAGAGGTAAATAGTCAGTTGAAAAGCTTGATTAAATCAGTCTCCATTTCACAAGTCATTTATGCCTGGGCTCCACTGAAGTCGTAAGCAAAGTCAAGAATACCATATAACTTCATTTTGTTCTTCTTTTTTCCTCAGCAAATTTCTCACCCAATTGTATGCAAACAGATTTTAAAGTGCGTCTCCAAATAAATATCAAAACACGGTTTATAATCATGGAGAAAGTTACAAATCTAAGGGGCTTAACAGATATGAATAGGACTAAAAAATAACATTAGTAGTTCTAAACACCAAAGCATGTTGAATGATATCACTACCAACCTGGACGGTATACCCTATTGTTGAGGGCCTTGGAAATACCGAGTATTTGCATCTCATTCATTTTTCTGGCCATGTATTTTGAAAAATAGTTGTGCGCATGGATGGTCTATTCTGAGCTAACGTTGCCTGGATGATGAGAATGAATATGTATAGAAATATGGCTGATTTTTGTGAGCAAGAGGTTATGCTGTAGAACTGTCCTGCACTTTATTCTTAATGTGTTTAAAAGGTGATCTAGAAAGGCTGGCCAGCTAAAAGAATTAAGAATTCAAGAAAAATCTTGAATTTGGGGACCTACTGTGATTAATTTTGCATGTTCTCTTCTTCTCAATCTGTTGCCTTGATGGTTCACAAACTTTCCTGCAGCTTCTGAAAAATGAGACTCCACATACAACTTAGACACAAGCTATATAGATCTCATCATCTCTCTTACCTCCAGACACAACTCTGGTAAGCCAGAGTTTTGTTCTGTTTTCAGGTCTAGCTCAGATAGAAATGTCAGGTGTCAGTCCTACAGGCTTTTGGGCTCCTTTGCTTCCTGGAAGAGTTTGGAGCAAAACTGAGTTCTCCCTCAAGCCCTAAAATCATTGTGATCTCAGCTGTGGGCTGCTCTGTGCCTGACGTTTGAGCTGTGGTGAATAGGTACAACTGTTTTGAGTTCAGTGAAACTCTGAACATTCATGTCAGCTTAGCAGCTGGATCTTAAATTTAATCTACTGCACATTTGACCATTGAACTATTGTTATGAAAATGGTTGTGAGGGAGAAACAAAATCCTGGATTTATAGGAACTTTCCTATTTCCTGCCTCTCAGGGACTTGAGCTGATGCTCACTCAGGTCACCAGAGAGCTTTCCTCCTCTTTCACTGAGAAACTCTATCAGCACTGTTGCGTGAACGGAGTTTATTTTGAATTGTATTTAGCTAGTGCTTTGAAGATAAGGATCAGGATGTTGCAATAAACTTGGAATAGGATACACCAGGCAGTGCAGACTGTGTTAAGAGGTTGCTTTGGTCTCTCCAACTCAGCAGACAATGCTGAGTTACTATGAGTGCTGCCGCTCCTGTTTACCAACTGTATTTGTAGGTAGGTTTCAAAATCCTTCCATCAAACATGAGAGTTTGCAGTAGTCAAGTCTGTCAGAAACTGAAATAATTACTGGCTTAAACATTGTTAAGATCACCAGAAGACTTTTTTCCACTGTAGCAAACTGCAAAGAAATAGCCGCTCATCTACCAAAGCCCACCCCTCCCTGAATATGCCTACTAATTGGGACTTCGAAAGGACCTTGAGATAAGATAAGGTGATACTATTGTCCAGCTATCCGAGGTAAATGAGAAGAATGTATCCACAAGTGTGAGAGATTGAACGCTAACATTTGACCACCTGCAGTAACCGCCCAGGCGCTGTAGGAGACTGGTGCCAATGGCTCACATAATTGGATGCTGCTTTGCTCATGATGCACAGTGGCCTCCCAGGTGCAGAAGGGTGTGCATACCTGAGGTTACAAACTGGACTTCCAGATAAGGGGAGAGGCTGACAGGAGGTAAATCCTGGGAGGTGGGATAGTCCTTCTTATCATGCCAATGTCCTTCCTTAACTGATGACTCAGCTGTGAAAATCTCTCCCAGGGAGCACCAAAGACATTCACATTTAGCCTGAGCTATTCATCTCAAATGATGGACCATGATGGGCCATGATTGTTTCAACTAAGAAACAGCTGCAACATTTTAGGATGTCAAAGACTCATGAAATGTCCCATAACCCAGTATTACATCATCAGTGGAGGTAAAGGGGGCATTTCCACCTAACCTCCATATAATATAAACCCCACGAAATGGAAATTTTGTAAACTCTTTCCCCCACCACTTGACAGATACAGTCCACAACCATGAGAAGACCAGAAGAAGGGACCCACAAGACATCATCGGAATCTATGGAGTGGCGATGTCCTTTTTCTAGTTAATTGGTTTCTCTGTCACTCTCTTTCTCTCCGCCTTGCCCCTTTCCCCTATCTCTCTCACCTTCCTTGAAGCCCTCACTGTAAAATAAAATCCATACTATTGACTTCAGCATATGGTCTCATTTGCACCTTAATTCAGGCAGAGGCATCTCTCTAATAATTTTACTAATTGGATCATTACAGAGTCCTACAGCAGTAACTATTCCTGTAGCTCCATCTGTTGCTTTCACTTCTGGGTATTTTGACGGGATATTTATCACATTTTTCTGTGTTCAAAATGAACTCTTGTAGGTTAAGGAGAAAAACACGCAATTTCCCCGCATCATATCAGATATCTTATTTCAACTTGTTTGAAGTGGAGAGTGAGAAAATGTAATGATTAACTTTCAAATACATGGCAAATGTTCAGACCCAACTTTTCACTCAGTTTCATCTCTTTAAATCTGTATGAGAAAGTGTCAGGTTAGCCATGAGTGAATTATGTCCAAATATTCACAGAAAATACCATGCATCTATGCAGATGTGTGAATTTCTGGTTGTAAGGCATGAAGAAAGAAAAAAACAAGTGTTACACTAGAATTAGGTAGGGTAAAAACTGAAAAACAACCTAAAAGACAGTGCTAGTTTTTAGAATTGCCTTGGTTTCTCTCACTGCAGTAGTTCAGTGTCACAGATCTGTTACCATTCACGTTCCTGAGCAAAGTGCTGTGCTTCACACCCTAGCTATTAATAGTATTAGCTACTAGTGTTTTCTAACAAGCTTTATGTCCAGCATTGCTGTGAAAGGAGAAGGTGCACTTCAAAAGTTTGTCTGTATTGAGGGCTGAAACTAAAGAAAATGGAGCCTACTTTTTCAGCATGCTGGAAGCCGCCAGTGTGAGATCTTTGAGTATAAAATCAATTTCTTGCCCAAGAAAAACAGAAAAATTTAAGACATAAGTTGTCAGATGAAACAGAATGAAGAAATATGAGAGTTGATCCAAGGATAAAAAGAAGCTAGTTATAATCCAGGCTTATGATATATTATATATATGTATAATGTGTATATATTATACATATGATATANNTATTTTTATATATATATTATATGGTACACAACTGAGATTTTTATGCATAGATAAATGCAGAAATCAACTTAGCCAGAATAAAACACATTGTGGTCATTATGCAGACCCTTTTGGGTTAGCTACATTATCATTTTGGAGGGTAGAAATATCATTAATCCTAAGTCAGGAGTTCAATAAACTGCATTTTAGGGAGTGTTTTAAAATTAAATTAAGCAATTGTGCCTGAACCTTTTCTGGGAGCACTGTTTCATGAACTCATGCATAATGCTTCAGTTTCAAGGGTTGCCCCTTTGCTGGTCTTGTTGTTCTTAGGTGATGTATGTTTTCTGACAGTGGCTATGGTGCTTGACAGAGACCATGTGGGCTATTAGAAAGTTTTGATGGAGGGTAGGGAAACCTCTTCTGGTGCATAATCAGTTATTGAAATGTCACCAAACTAAAATTTGTTAGATCAAACCTTTAGTGAAGTTCAAGTGATATAGTTTTCTTAATACATTTAACAGTTAAAATTAAGCATTTCTGAGAAGTCCAATAATGCTTCACGATGAAGTCCTTTCCTCTGTGTAACAGGTTGACCTTGGCTGGATGCCAAGTACCCGGACAGTCTTTTGGCCTTCCCTTTTACCAATAAGATGACAGCAACTCATGGGTGTTAAGACAAGGCAGTTTAATACCAGCAGAAAAGATTTGCACGCGCAAGAAGTAAAGCAAAGGAGAATCTAATCTCTACTTGCCATTCCACGAGGTCAGCTCACGTCCTGAGAAGCAGGGCCCTACGTGTTGGTTGTCCCTTCAGCAGGCAGCCATTGGAGACAACCCTGTGCCCCCACCCCTGCTGTTCTTTTATATCTGAGCTGACGTCATATGGTCTGGAATATCCCTTTGGTCAGTCTGGGTCACCTGATCTGCTCGTGTCCCCTCTGCCTCTCCCTCACAGCAGTCAAAACAGTGGCCTAGCACTGCTAAGGCTGCTGAGGCTCAGATAGACCCAGTACATTCTGAATTTCCTCTTTTTTTTTTAATAATAATAATAATTTCCCTTTGTTTTGGTCCACTCAGTGATGTTGATGAATTATGTGATGTCTTTAGCACTGGGGCAGAACTAGGACATCATTTGGCAATCCTTACTTTCTTGCCCTGTTCTCTAAGACTAATACTTTGTGCTGCCAAACTCAACTTCTGACAATGGAAGAAGATTTTGGAAATAATTTTCATTCTGATAACAACCACATCCATTATCAAATACGGATGTATGTTAAACTAGCTGTTGTGCCAGTCTATTGGAGGACTGATTCTGGTTTACTTCTTTACATCTGGTTTACATATACCATCAATAGATGAGTATTAAAAATCAGAAATTGTAGGCTCATGTCAGTAGCAGATATCCTTTGTGCTCTATCCTTATATCTTTCCTTCAATCATGGGACCATATGAGTGCCATGTATGATACAGGAGATGGATCACTATGAAATATAAGAAAATGCACCATAGTTTTCCACAAAGTACGAAGTACCAGTACCCCACCTGTACTGAATAGTGAGGCCAGTATAAGAAACAAACCTGTCATCCAGATCTTCTGAGGTTTAGTTAAATATCTTGAGTTTTAGGCAGAGCTTTTGGTTATTCTGCCAACAGAAAGCAGCGGATGGGGGTGGAGTGTTATAGTGATGGTGCTGAGAGGACTCTTATACTTCTTTCTATAGGGGAGAGGAGGTGGCCAACCTTTTGCATTCTTCAGTGGGCATTAACACTCGGGGGTTTTATGACTATTAAAAAACGGGCATTATGGTTAGCTTTTACTTATTCCATCAGATTTGAAGAATATAGGTATCCTTTCCTTATTTCAACAGAGCTTTGGACTAACTTTACATATTTATCACAATACGTTACAATATGTATTCTGTAACAAGCATAGTTTAATTCATAAGATGTGGGTAGGATGCTTTTGCTAATAACTTAATTTTTTTCACTGTTAATAGTAAACTTTGCAACTTTGTTACCAAGTTTCTTCTTTCTCTCACTTCTATTATAATGATTATTGAATTATTAAAGATTTTTGAGAACTGCACAGTTGGCATGGATCGTTTTTACAGAATTTTGCAGAAATGCAAGTACAGTTTGCAAGGAAACAACAACAGAAATTCCACAAAAGTCTGTTTAAATGGTTGTCTATGAAAGAATCTCATACTTCTCTAAAAGTATTAATTAATCTGGTGTGTATTCTGTGGCTGCTGTTATGAGGCATATAGGATCCATCTTTTTCTGCAGAACTGTGCTGCTTAATCTTCTCTCTGAATTATTTTTCTGAATGTCCTCTTTTTGGAACTTCTTGAGGCAGAAACTGAATAAGCATATACTTCACTGCCTTTATTTTTCCTCTTAAATTCATATTAATTTTCTTCTTAAATTAGTATCTGTCCTTGTTCCCGTATATATATAGTGCAGTAGTGGAATTCTGTCTGCAGGAAAGAAGGTGCTATCCAACATTTTTTGCAATGTCATGTAAACCAGATCTGAGACAGTTCAGCCAACACAGCAGTTAACATACCAGTGTTTTGCTTGTAGCTTAGCCTGGAAGAATGGCCCAGCTAGGGCGGGAGTCTGTACATTGGGAGACTCAGGCTGAATCCAGCTCCCAGGCACATTCTTGAACCAGTTTTCAAATCCCTTTTTGCCCTGGTCCCTCATCTGGAAAATTAGTATTTGGATTTTAGTGCCCTGGGGGAAGAACATAAGCGAGTGGAAGGACAGATTGTATGTGTTGAAGACAGATACATAGGTGAAAGTTGAATCTAATACTAATTGTAACCATATATATTCTTCTGGCATTACTCAAAAGTGTTAGTCATTCTTCCATTTAGATAGAGTCATTCTTTAAAGCAATGGCTACTAACTGAAGATACTTGGATAACAGGAAAAAATATGCTGTATCAAAAATGGAAACCACCAAAACAAAAATGATGGATTTGTATTCAGCATGTACTGCACCCCCCAAGGAACCTCTAAGTTGCAATCAGCTCAGGTTATTGCCCAAGACTCATTGTGGTTCACTCATTGATTTTTTTGTTGGTCTCCTCAGTTACAGGACTAGTCCTTAAGAAGGAAGAGGTCTGGTAAGATATGCAGATTACTTTTCATAAGATCAAAAGGAAGGTTCTCTAATAGGCTTTTTTTCTTCTTTTGTTTCTTTCGGGTTTTTTTTTAATCCACAGTCCTCTAGTAGTAGTTTTTACCATATGATGTCTTTTCAGAATAATTTCCAGCATACCAGCAGGTCCTCTAGCTGGATCCCATCATACACTGAAATGAGTTGCATCTGGGCATGCTGTGTACTCTCTTTCCATATTCTGATCCTCTTTGATCACAGCAATTGAACAAGGAGTTCAGATGCTTCCTGGTTTGCCTCCTCCTATCTCTCCATTATCTTCCTTTTTGAAGACCACATTAATAAAAAACAAGAATGTGGTGTTCAATATAAGAAATACTGTTAATACCTCAGCCAGCATGGAATTTCTGTAGACTGGTCCCTTTTATTTTTTAATTTCCTCCTCTTATTAGAAGTCACAGAACTGTAGTAAATGTATGCTTTGTCTTTTTCCTTCCCGGCAGCATGTAACTGCTTCCTTCTTTAGTTTGGTAATAAAATTAAAGCATCCCCTCTGAAGCCATTTTTTCTACACTGTACTTCATATGTCACTGTGTAGTTGTCTAAGCCATGATTTTGGAGGGAAATGTAATACTTCGACAACTTGCAGTTCCACTTGCCCAGTCAACCTTTGCATATGACAGGCTTTCTTGCAGAATGTAAATGGAAAAGGTAAAGTGGGACAAGACACCCCCACAAGTATTAATGTACGGAATTGCCTCAAAACTGTTAATCCCAAGGAGATTGTGTTTCAGTTCACTGTGTTTTCCTTTAAATAGAGAGGATAGAATGGCACTTTTTCTTGATTTTTGCTCCTCCGTGTCACTAGCACTCTCTCTGGGTTGCAGTGCTTTGTGCTCAGTTAATTTTTTTGTTTTGTCTTTCTCACTGCAGTCTAGTTTTCCCATATACACACTCTTCCCATGTTTGGTGTCTGTTGGGCCTCTCTTCCATGCTCCGGGGAACTGTAGAGCCCTCTGTAATAAGAGTTCCACATAGCTGTAGGGAGAATTATGTGATAGACCACGTGAAAGTATGTTTGCTTCCAGATCTGCACTGCCTGATAATTTGCTCATATGGACGTTTTTACTTACTGTGGATCTGATATTGAGATTTGCGGCACACTTCCTTAGAATCATGATATACTTCAACTTTCATCAGTGGCCTGTAGAATTTTCTCTTCTTATTTCCTTTTCATCCCCTTCTGATGCGGGGATGCAATGTGAATGCCTAAGTTCGGTTTCTGACAGTGGATGGTGGTTCATAGCAGAGCATCAGACAGAAAATGTCAATTCACTACACAGAAATTGAAGCCTGTGTTAAAGACAATAGCCTTGCCATTTACTAGAGTGACTTTTGCATAGGAACAGCAAGGGCTCAGAGGGTGTCCCGAGGAGCTGGACTATGGGATAGAATCTGAAAACTGAGCACAACTTTTTCTTGATGTCATCACATCATGTGGTATTACTGCAATTACTCATCTTGGGTTTGTTTTGTTTCTCTTCCCTTTTGCTCAGAAGGGTGGGTTAGGATTATTCGTCATCTTTGGCTAACCTTACATGAAGTTATGTGGAACAGATGGACATCACCAGACTTCCTTTACCTACAAGTCTGAATAGTTCAATCTCAGTCTGCATGATACTATGGTACTATGGATGTTAAAGCAGTGATAGCATCCTGCCATTTGAGTTACTGATTACTTCCAGAACGAAAATGAAACTTAAAAAAGCATCCTTCCCATTAACTCTCTTTTCAGAGGGTTGCCTTCTGAAGTTTTTGCATTAGGTTGCCTTTCCTCATAGAAAAGAGTTGCAGTCTGAGAGGAAAAGGGGGAGATATTTCATTCGTTGGACCTCCAGGAAATTTTAGTCTTACTCTTTCCTTTGAAACCATGCTTTTAATTTGTGTGTCTGATTTAATTTTAAACCCTTCTTTGTCAATAAAAATACTTTGTTTAAATGTCCTCTATCTTTAGAACCAAAGAAAAATTAAAATCTGGAAAACCATAGGGTAGATATTAATACCTCCTGCCTCCATTTGAGGTTCCTGCTTTCCTGCATGGGTATGGAGCGTGCAGATGAACACAGATACATCACTGATACATTCATTTTCTCTGACTGCTCTGTAGAAGCAGCATCCTCAGTGGTGGCCACCACATGCCCGCAGCAAGTGAAGAACAAGAAAGGAGACCTGACAGGACACATCCTGAACAGCCAAGACACAAAAAACACTGCAGCTGTTCTCATGTAGAAGGAAAAAAATATCCGTGAGAGGGGAAAAAAAAAACAAGCTGCCTTTTCTGCCTTAGAAAAGCCATCCCACAGCACCACCTAGCAGGCATGGGTGGGTATGAATAAACAGTCTGAGGACGACTGGAGCAAAATGCTCCCGAGAGAATATAATGTTGAGCAGGATTGCGTGCCTTAAAAGAACGATTCCATCTAATACCTAACACAGGTCAATGATACAAGCTGAGTTGTGCCGTCCTTCCCTCAGGCAGCTGGTACCCTTCAGTACTGGATATTTCACAGAATCACAGAANTACAGCTAACTAATCTCTCCGCATATCTAAAGAAATACATGTTCAATTTTGGGGTATTTTTTGTAATTTGGAGTTGTACTCTTTAGCCCCTTTTGTATTTTAACACACCTAGCTTAATCGGAATGACAGCATTAGTTATCATGCAATTTGTATTTTTGTCTGCATTAGTCCAAGGTGCTGGGGAGAAATTACCTAGCTGCCTGCTGAGGAATAATGCCAGCACACGGATTTTGAAGAGACCAGCAAGCACATCCTCGTCCCACTCCTGTGGCTGGGGAACACGTACTATAAAATAGTTAAGCTGCAGCTGCTGGCTCTCTCTGTTTTTAAAAGTAGTTGCTTTACATGTTTGTTTTTCTAGAGGGCCCAGAACACTTTGCTTTTGGACTGCAAATGTAAAGTATTTATTTGTCCATCTGTAGCGGCCTATTGCCTCTGCTTTGTTATTTGGTTAATTTGATTCATCTCCACACCTTACATAGCCTTTTAGCCTTCACCTTGCTATCCTAAACAGCTGAAAATGAAAAGCTCTGGCAATACTCACTTGTGGGAGGCTGTCTAGGAGCTCAAAGGAAAGGTGCAATTAGAGACATGATTTCAGAGCACAAGTCGTAGTTGGTTATGCTGAACTAGAGCAGCACTGATCCTCCTATGAATTGCACTGTGGATTAGAAAAAAACATGACTCAGTAATAGGGAGGAGTAGTAGGATTTTCAGCTTGCAAAGATTTTTAGTTTGGCATTATGCATATAGGCAAATCTGCTCTACTACTGAGATGCAGTACAGAGAGATCTCTGGCAGCAAGACTGAAATCCAACCCCTTCCAAGTTCTGAGGTCTTATTTTCCTGGTTAAAATGTGTGATGGACTATCAAGACACTTAATTTGCTCTGTAGCATTGACAAAACTGTTGTTGTTATTTGTAGTCAAGAGATATACAATTAAATCCATATGTGGAAACCTAAAATAATTATTTCAGGCATTCTGAGACATTTTACTTTTATGAAGAGAAATGTGCTCCTGCAGGGCAGGGGAAAGTGGGAAACACTAAAAAAACCCCAGCTTATTTTTCTGGTGTTTCCATGATCTCTGTGATAATATCCTTCATGCCATTCACACAGTTACTCCATCATACTTTTCATCCCTTTTATGGGCCTTTTTAGATGTTTAAGTAAATGTTCCTTGTTAAGTGCTGTGGGAGCCTCCCATGAAATGCTTTCTCAAAGCAAGAAAAATAACACCAAAATTAAGAGTTCAGTGTGGTTTTAGCACTGTCAGTAAAGTCACCTTTTCATAAATTGTACTCTTCTGAGTTGAAAGGGTCAAATCTCAATTACATTTGCTTTTGGCTAAATCGATAAGAACTATTCCCATCAGACATTACACAGCTACCACAGTGCATTTCACTTTAGCTTTCTGGGATACAAAGGATCATGTTGTGTGCTTTTGTGAACTGCTGCACCCAGTTAGGGCATCACTGTATTTACTGTTTTTGCCTGCAGTTACTCTTGACTTCAGAAGAAAGTGGAAGTAATCTGTTGTGGTTACTTCAGGAAAAAGAAAAAGTGGGTTGAGTTTTTTTCTGTCTCCTCTCTCTCTCTCTCTTTATGTCTGTAGTGCTCCCAAAGAACTGAAGCAACAGCCCAAAACTGATCGTGATGCAAGTCAAATCACTGCTGATTATGATCTCATGCTTCTGTGGGTTCAGCTCTTTGAATGACCGTGGCAATTACTTGGCTAAAAACTATACAAGTCCCAGATGCTGGATAATTCTTAAATGCTGCATCTCAAATGTGTTTCATTCTGGCAAAACAAAACTGAAATATGCATTACATAATGCCACAATAAAGGCATATCTCACTGTGCAGTGGCTTGGTCAAATGTGTTTAGTTTTTAGTTCAGAATAGTGCGCTAAGGTCAAATGTAGAGAAAGAGGAACTCTGCCAGTTGCTCCCCTGTCCAGGTCACCACTGCTGGAAACGTACCTATATCTTGGTAGCTACAGCATCATAGGAATATACAGGCACATATTTGATTTCAGTTATCTTATTACATTGCTGTTTGGTATTTTTAGGCTTATGGTCACATTTCAGGTGATTTCAGAGGATGCTCTGTCTTACTTCTGAGGCTCTGTTAAGCTCACTTGGGAGATATAAACCTAGTCCAGGTTCATTTTTTTGCTGCACATCCAGATTTCCAGGAAGGTAGGCTGTAGGGAATCTTTACACATGCAGATGGGTTAGTTCAGAAGCCCAGCTGGACCTGTCACTTTTGAACATGAGTTCCAATTCTCGTTATAGCCATGTTTTGAATCTGCTGTAAAGAAAATGT
>WEIV01003904.1:24820-56228 GCA_013390005.1 Calyptomena viridis
AGTGCTTGAGAAAAGTTAAGTCACTTAACCTATGATACCACAGATGTTTGCTGTAATCCGAGACCACACCTGATGTACAGAGAACTATTTGAACCTCATTACATAGAAGGTCTTGTCTTCATGTTATTCGTGCACTGAAAGGTACAATTTGGGCATATGTATGGTCATCTGAATCTTAATGTATATAGAACTGCTTTGTTGTACTGAAATCAGGTAATCACTGTGATCTGGTGAATATAAGTGCTATGGATCTTTTTGTACCTGCATGTCCCTTTCAGTATATGTCTATTTGGAGGGTGATATGGGCCTGTGAGAGACAGAAAAAAAGTTGCAGCTACCATGTTTCAAAAAACAAAGAGTGCTTTAAAAGAAACACCCAAGGGTTCTCATTTTTTTATTCGTATTTTTCATATAAATGTTATTATTTGGTCACATTTAATAAAATAGACACAGTTCTGGACAACTAACTGTAGGAGGCTCTGCAGAGAGGTGGACAAGAAGACCTCCAGAGAGGTCTCTTCCAACCTCAACCCTTCAGTGAATCACTCAAAGTTCCTCCTCCTTTTTCTGCTGTAGTGTTATCCACGTATGCTTTATACTTTGAAGAAAACTGGCTTTTAAGCCACATCTTCTTTATCGGTTGTAACAAAGAAATTTCCTTTTAGTCAAGCTACAGTTGGGATCTGGACATGGAGGTGAATCTGAATATTAGAGTTCTCTCAAGGATGCTAAAGAAGCTGAAGGTGACTTCATCTAATCTGCAAACCTTTGGAACACAAGTGAACATGAGTGTGCATAGGCTTCCAACTTGGGAAGCCTTTGCCACATTACCAGAAGTGCTTTATGGAAGCACTTCCATTTTTATTATTCAAGCAGGAGTCTGAGGAGTCTTTTTGCATCTCTTTCATCTTTCTGTGATTCAAAACCAAGCATACATCTTTTCAGTTTGTATCTTTGTTTGATTTGCTGTAAAATTGAGGGTGGATATGATGAGTTTAGGTGATATAATGCAGAGGAAGTAAGTAGTTTGAGGTAGATGAATTACATTATCTCCTTGAACACTGAGCTTTGTAACTATTAAAGTCATGTAAAGTCACGTAACTATTAAAAAATAGTTATCACACATGAGAGTANCTGAAGTTCTGTGGATTTAGAAAAAAGCATCTGGACTAGACTGATGATGGGACCTGGATTTAAGGGTAGCGACCTCTTCCAGATTTGGGAAACCCGTGACAAATAAATGATTGCTAGAGAAATGTAACTGCTTCTGTTATGTTTAGATGTCCCTCAGAAAGCATCTTCATTCATTATCTTTATTTGGCAAGTTGTCCAAAGGTAAATAGGTGAGTCTGGTTTTGCAGTCAAACCTTTGCTTCTGAGTTCCTTCTGTGCCTGATAATACTCAGAAGTTGGAGAATAGAAAAAAATCATCAGTTTATACATACACCGAAATACCATTACTCTTACCTTCCCAGTAATAAGTGGAATATATAACCTGTATGTATCTTGTTTCCCTGGTTTTACTTTATCAGTTATTATTTCATGAGGAGTTTGTGGTGGGTTTGTTCAATGGTTTTATGCGTGATATTTATTCTTTCAACAGTTTATCATTTCAGTAGTTCAAACCATTAGTATGCTGCTGTTTAGGGTGCTTAAAAAGGATAGCCTGTTGACAATTTTTTGCTTAAGAAAAATGTTGTAATAGGTAATATTTTATAGTTTGGGGTCCTTGTTGACATACTATCTCCAATCATTTTGACACATTTTATATGTAGATTGTTATGATTTGTGTTTTTGCTGTTGAAGTGTTGTCTATGAGATTGTAAAGTGTTGGGAAAGGACTGCCAACCATATCATTAAACTTACAGGGTTTTTCAGGTGAAGTTATTTAAACCCAGCCATAGTTTTGGTATTTAATATGAGTACTTTTTAGTGGAACTGTTGAAAGAACAAATTTCACGTGCATAAAACCACATAATAATAATAAAGCATTTTTCCACCGTACTTGCAGACTCAAATAGTTTTTTCCCCTAGGGTCCTTGAACTCAACCTTGATATTATTTAAACAGGACATTGCAAGGCCACTAAGTCTAGCAAGTTATTTCATAAGCAGTAGAACTAATGAAGCAATTTATTATCTTTGTTTTCCTCCTTCCTTGGTTTTTCCTTCCCATCCCACAGTCCTGCTGTGTGTCCTGTGCCCGTTGTCTTTGGTAAAATGGCAGCCTACAGCATGACTGGAAGAAGGTTACATGGGGACTAATTTTCTAGCTGACTCCCTTTCAAACTGACTGGAAACTTCCTTTTCTCTTATGAGAGTGACTACTTGGGGTCTTTTGTAATGCTGTTTTCAATTCAAGTAGGAACATAGCTCAGTTACTGTCAGTTATGGCAATTCAGTGGGCACAGATCCCGTAGTTACAGGAAAGAGTCCACAAATGGGCAGTGGGAGGGACAGCACAGCTGCCTAAGGAGACAAGGGTGAAAATGCAGTGCTCCTTATGGCTTTTGTGTGTTTGAGTGAGTTTGATTTTGAAAGGAGTCTCTGAGAGAAGGTATTCTGATAGTTTACTTATTTGTCTGTTTTCCTTTGGCTTTGACCATAATTCATTGGAGCTACACATTTTATTGGTGATGGCTTTCACAGGCAGGGACAGAGTGATCTCTGAACTCCACCTAGCCATTCTCTGCCTTGGCCAGAAGGAGAATTAACATCCTGAAGACACGGAAGTTTTGAGATGCTGCTTTGTACACAGTTCCTGTAAAAAACATACTGCAGGTCTGAAATTTGTGAAGCACTCTCTGCTGCTGTTGTGAGGAAATTTGTTTTTGCATCACCTACATACCAGCCTATATAAATCAGAGGTCTGGCTATGGTAGGGAGAAAGTAGTTTGGTATGGAAAATTGACGTGGAGCAAGTGGACTTCCTTCTACATAGTTTCTAATCACTCAAGAAAATGATACAGTAGTGATTTAATCTTAAATCTAAGGCCTGCATTTGGAATTTAAAATATTTTTGAAAACACACATTATTCAAATATTTACATGGAGGCTTAAAACAAAAAGAAATAAGACGCAATGTTACTTCTTCTGTTTGCCTTTTAAGTTTGCACTGCTTCAGCTTTTCCATATGTAAAATGTGATCAATTGCATGCATGCATCATAGAACTGTTGCATGACTTGATTAATTGTAGATGGCTTTCAGATCTTTAAATGCTTTGCCTGAGATAAGTTACCTTAGTAACAGGTTATTGAATCTCTTCTCTCTTTAAAATTGATTGGTTTTTGTCATGAGTAATCGGACTTTGTATTACATTAGGTGTTTCCACAATCCAAGATGTCACTCAGCAGTATAACAAAACCTAAAACAGTGATATTAAAGGGATTTTGGAGAGGGGAGTGAAGGTTAAGTCCTATCTGCAATTATGTTCATAAAACATGTTTTCCTCTTCCATTTATTTTGTAACACAGCTAAGGAAATATCAGCTTGGCCCTGCCCAAGGAAAAGAAGTTGCTGAAACTGCCATTCTCTCAAACCTTTCCGGTTGTCAGGGGTTCAGCCCAATGACCATCTGTTGAGGACAGCGTAGTTCAAGGCTAACATCATATATCAGTGTAGAAGGCTGGTGTGAAGGCTTAGCATGTAACTCTTCTGTCAGAAGAAAAAAAAAAGAGGTGCCAAATGGCCTTAATCATATTTTCCCTATGTAGACACATAAACTCCGTTCTTGTGATCTATTTTAGTTTGAAAATTCATTTCTAATGTGGAACTATAATTCCCTGTGGCTTCATATCTTGTTGCTTGTTATCTACTTGTCTTACTATTGCCAAAATAATGAAATCTCACTGTTAACATCCACTGCTGAACAGATCATCAGGATAATGTTCAAGAGAAACAAGGTTATTTCTCATTTATTCTGCTCATTAGAAACTCATGTTTTATTTAATAGACATATGACTAATGCCTAAAGACCTACCATGTTTAAACTGGTTTGACTGTGACCTATAGACCTTAGGGTCATTCATTTGTGGTAAGTACCAAAAAATGGCCTAGTCAGACCAGTATGTTACCAGATGCTAAGTTGCATTAGAATGACATTATACACATCACAGGTTTTTTTGTTTGTTTGGGGTTTTTTGGGGGTCGTTTTGGGGGGATTTTTTTTTTTTTGCATAAGAGTAGTTTAGTATGTGCCCAACCAAGGTTATGTTATCTAATGAAAGGAACAGGCTTTACTAGACAATCTTACTCTGTGATCCGTAACAAGAAAATCAATGTTATAGATAAACAAGGTGCTTATTTATAGAAGACGAAAGAGAATAAAAATGTCTGTTCCTTATTAAAAAACTGTTTGATGGCACATTACACACAAACATGAGTTTAATGAGAAATTGCTTCTTATGCTATTGCAGTTTCTCTCAAGCTAAGTGTTTTATACCTTATTTAAGATAATTTGATCACAATCTTTACCCAGACACAGAAGACAGTGCAGAGTTACTGATAATGTTCATGTGCCTGGCATCCTAGAAGATACTAGCATTTGGGAAGAGTTAATAAAAGCATTAGCAGATTGAATACAATGAAATTGCACAATTTGAAGAGAGAGAGAAAGAAAATAAAATCTTAGACTAAATCTTTACAAGCGAAGCATAATTCCTGTTCTGGACACAGGCTGATGGCAAATTTCCACTGAAATATTTTTGATTTGTGTTTTGCAGTGAAAAAACTAAAACTTTAATTGAAACCAAACCCTTCTGTTTCAGCAATATCTGAAAGAACAAAAAAGAAAGGCACTCAAAACTGTATAATAACTAATAGGTCTGTTTGGGCCCTTGACAAAGGTGCAATGATACCAGCTCAGGAGTTGCCTGAGAATAAAGAGGTTTGATCCTTTTACATCCTATAATCTCCAAGTCCTATCCTGTTCTCCTTTCTAGCTGAATAATTACATATAATTTTTACACAATGAACAGATCTTATGAGAGACACTGGGGGGAATTGTATGGGAGAAAAGCAAGACAAGATTGTTCTCACTATGTGTGTTACCTTGAGAAGCTATGAATGGTGTTTCATTCATAAAAAAGAAGAAAAACATCATTTTAGTTTTCTTAATGTGAGGCGAAATTCCCTTCTCCACCTCCCCAAAACTGTCATTGCTATTCCAAAAGGTGGAGAGGGGGATGACCAAAAACCCCTGTACCATGTCCTGTCTCATTCCCGGATCTGCAGCCTTTTGGGTTTTTCAAACAATGTTTGATGTGGCAATTGCTGCATGAGAAATGCAGTGTGAGAAATGCAACTACATCATGAGTTCATTAGAAGTGGCTTAACACAGACAGGGCTGATTTCTACCCCAAACATATTCTTTCAAAGATCCCATGAGAATTATATGTATTCATCTGAGAGCCACTTTGACCTGCAATATGCTTTGTTTTGTTGTATAAATTGCTTGCTTTTGTGTACAGAATTTTTTTCATTTTTCCTCCTTTTGCTTCTGGACCACATTTGATGGTGTAAATCATGATTTCCAGGCATAAGCCTTTTTTTTTTCCTGCTAACCGTTCACTAATCACTCTTTACTCATCTTTGTGTTTTGTTGGTAAGCCAGATGAATTTCTTTTTAATGACTTTATTTCTCTTCATGTCAGAAATCTCACCACAGATAAATGACAGATACACACCACATATGTAACAGTGCTCAGAACTTATAATCATTACCCAATACATTTGCAAAGTTCTGAGAAACTTCATTTTAGGAATAGTAAATGAGTAGTATAAAATAAATAAATAGTATGTTCCTGGTATTCCTAGCATTACACATTCTGCAGAGACAAAAACTTAAAGGAACATTCAGAATAAAAAGGCTGTTGTTTAACTGATGATTTTGGAGCATCTTGCATCTAAGTGCATAGAGTTTTCATCTCAATCTAACTTCTTTCTCTAATGTCCACACTTTTAGTCCTGAGTCTGCAAACACTTAGCAAGTTAATTTGTCTTATTTAAACATCAATTGTTGAAGATTTTAGCAAAAATGACTGAATATTAAAATGGGATCTAACATTATTGTAATATACTCCAACTTATAAAAAAATCTCATTGCTCGAAATATAGATATGGCATCACAAACATTCTTATTTTTTCTACACCAGCCCACAGAAACAGCTTGTTTATTAGTCACAGCCCTAATGATATAAAATGCCCAGATATACATAGTGTTCAGTACCTTGAATGGGGTTATTCACATGCTTAGTGCACATTGTATTTAACTGTTGCTTCCCATGTATCTCAGTTCTGTGATACTTTCCTGTGCCATGCATACTCTGTGATTTGGGCAGGTGCTGCCTCTAAAAAGAAAATGGAGGAATTAACATGTCTTCATTTCAGTCTATAAAGCAGCTTTTAGGGCCCCAGCACATAGGAACTCTTTCTTCCTTCTAGAAAAGGGTAATTACACTAATATGGAAAGTTTTGTGTGGTATTCTATAGGTTATTTGAGTTTCTAAATTTTTCATCATTCTCCTTAAAAGAGGCGGCCTTCAGGTTTTGATGGAAAATTAAGCTGACAAGAAGCACTTGACTTAAGTGACACAGAACGAAATCATTCTTAGGATCATTACTGCATTCAGGAACTATGAATAAAAAGGAACTGAAATACTAAGTAGAGTTGTTACCAGTTTTTGGAGTGATGTAACTGACCTCAAATGTCCATTTTGGAATAGAGAGAGACTAAAAAGCACTTGGATTGTTTTTATGTTCTGTAAGGCATTTGAAAATCTTAGTAGTAGGGAGTTTCAAATGTTTTACACCTTTGCTTGTTTGACACAAAACTCTAATATTTTCTGGGTTATTTAAGCACTCTGTACAACACATTTTCAAAGTTCTTACTGTAGATGTTATGGTTCTTTCCCATGTTTAGCCAGTCCTGCATAGTTCTGAGATAGCTGATCTTTAGTCATCGTATCAGAGGTGGCTCTTCCTGCTTGTGCATTCAGTGCTGGAGCTCTTGGTTGACTTTCTGCAGTGCAGATGTGGGAAAGGTCCAGTAAGATGCTGAATGCAGTGGAGACATCCTTTTACATAAATACAGGTGAACAGCTTGTGAAATACTGAAATGAAATTGTTCCAGAGATTTGAGAAAAATTAATATTTATTAAAAAATGCTGGAATGTTGTGTGTGTCAGGTAAACGGTATTTCTAAGAGACTGGCCACAAATATGCATCCTTGGCAAAGGGCTTTTGTATTCCACGCATGCACATACCTGTTACTGCCTGCCTGGTTGAGAAATGAGGTCCCCCTCCCTCTGTTTTGTATGATTCCTGGTTCGTGGGCTGTAAATACCTTAATTTTTACTAAAACTATGCTATGCAAAGGGATAACTTAAGATTATCCTGTTGTCTGTCCTCATTATCATCTGTTTTCCATATTAGACTTCAGCTTTCAAGATGTTTCTGTGCAAACAAGGACATACACAATCCAGGTGCATTTTTACCTTTTAGAGGAAGAAAACAAAGAAAGAAACTGGCATGGCTCTGGGAGCTGCCACAAAATACAGACACTTACTGCTGTAGCATTAGTAAGATAAATTTGTGTTGTGTACTCTTTAGAGAAACCTTTTATAGCAAATAGACAGTTCTTATTGCCCATATCCAGTAATGCTGAAGTTGAAGCAGAACCCTTAGGCTTCTAATATTGTGTAAGCCTAAAGTAAACTCATAAGCTAGTGGCAAATAAGGTTTTGTTCCACTATATATATTCTTTTAATATATGTACTAGTCTCTTTGTATATATGGAAGTGCGTATGTGGTATATATATAGGTATTTGTAATTTTACCAGGTGCTGAAGGAGCTTCTGAACTATTATTGACAAAAATTATGACAGGAAACCATAGCTGATACAAACTGACATTGAATCCCAAGTTATAATTTGGAAATGTTAGAATATACTTTTCAACAGGCTCCACTATATATCTTGGATTTTTTTTTTTTTTACAATTTTATCCTTGCACATCTCATGAGACATGTCCAGCAACATATAAGCCAAAGCTGAGCAGGAGAGACGTGTTGGAAACAACAGATATAGAAATATATGAAACATCTTATGTTATACAAAACCCTAGAAGAATCTCAAAACTATTTATGCACATCTAACTTTTTGATAGATAAAGTCTCCATGACCTGCACTGGCCTTGGCAGTAATGCTCCAAGCTAAAATTGGATCTTTTTAGGACTAATTTTTCTCATGGTAGATTTTATCTGGCACTTTTTTACATCTTCCTTTTCTGTCTCTTTTTTTTGCCTTGTCTGTCTCTTTTTTCCCTTCTCTGTGATTCTTTCTTGAAAATTACCCTTTAAGGGTTCTAAGTCATGGAATCATATGATAGAGTGATTTGGGTTCAAAGGAAACGTAAAAATTACCTAGTTCCAACCTCCTGCCACTGGCAGGGACATCTTCCACTAGATCAGTTTACACAAAGCCCCACTGAACCTTGAACCTGGCACTGAACATTCCAGGGGTAGGATATCCACAACTTTTCTGGGCAAACTGTTCCAGTACCTTACCACCCTCACAGTGGAGAATTTCTTTCTAACATATAAGCATACTCTCTTTCAGTTTAAAACCAGTATCCCTTCTTTTCAGGGAAAATTATAGGTGTTTCTTTTAGCATCACACAATTTGATTCTGTTTCCTCATTCTGAATAAGAGAATGTGACTTTGAGCAAGAGTAAGTAGTGTGCCCTTGTGTGAATGAAGGCTAAAGACCTCTGGGGTTGGGTTAGTGGGAGTGTAGCCACCAAGTTAAAGGAAGTGCCTCTCCCTGTTTGGTGCTGATAAGACTGCATCAGGAGTTCAGGAGTCCGATTTTGGGCTCCTCAGTACGAGACAGATATTTACCTACTGGAGCGAGTCCAGTGAGGGTTCACCATGATGATGAAGTAGGGTGGAACACATGATATATGAGGAAGGGTACTGGATTTGTTCACCTAAGATAAGAAGGAAAGTTGTATTAGGGCCATTCCAACTTTAATTATTACTCTGAGATTCTCTCAAGCCCAATATTTATGTTTTCCTTTTTCTTGATTATTACAAAGGAAAGCAATATATTATGATAATATATGTTATAATATTACCATATAGTGTTACATATTTATATATTATATTTGTTATTTGTGATAATAAATAGTGGGCCTATATATATATACTACATAGATTATGTATTGTATTTAAAAAAACATATATAAAACCTTCCATTCCAGGCAGATCTTTCCTCCTTTTGTGAACAGAAGGTGATTTTATCCCCTTGTCAAACATGAAACTGAACCACATTGCAGGTGCTGGTGGGATGCCAACGGGGTCTTCCTGCAGCACTAGATCTGAAGTTGTGGGCATCTTTGCATCTCACAAGAAAAAAGGGTTCCAGCTTCCCTGTGCACCTCTCACTGGCAGGCTGGACACTGCTTGCACGGGATGTTTCTTTAGCTGCAGCTCTGCCTGGCTGTATCCTATCAAGAGGATGAGTATGTGGCCTACAGTAACTCCATGTCCACATTTGGAATAGGACTTGGAGGATTTGGCTGTAGTTCTTTTTTTAAAAATCCAACACCCATTTCTCCTTTAAATTTGAACAGTGTAAATCCAAAGCAAATACATCTCCCCAGGTGAAATATTTTTACTCAATTTTCTTTTTACTTTCTTTCTTTTGAAAAAAAATAAAATTGAATCCTGAATGTTTAAATCTAAACTTTATAAATATTGCACTGGTCTTTCAGTCAATGAACTTTGTGACAACATTCCTTTTAAAGGCTAAAACCTTTCCTGACAAGTGATTAACAACTAGTATAAGCCCTTCTATGAGACATGAGTTTTGCAGCCTGTTGTGTGGTATCTTTGGCTTAGTCTGTAATTGTCTAAACATAAAGAGATAAAAAGGAAAGGGACTGCCAAATTGCACTGTATAACGTAAAGTGAGAAGGAGGAAAAATGTTTATAATTTTTCTTCTTCCTTTTACGTTGCTGGCTAATCTTATCTTTAACCAAAAGATGCTAACATCATTTCCTCTCTATAAATTGGCTTTCACGTGATACAAAAATACAATATAAACTTTCTTTTCTAAATTAATAGAAATTTTGATACTTCAGTGTTTTGACATTCACGAATCCTTGTTTAATCTGAGAACTGTTAAAACATCACTTCACTGGGCCAGTGAGTGTGTATGTTGCCTCAATGAGCCCTCTTTATAACTAAGCAGTAATATTTAGGATGAAAATTTGGATTTAATTACAACAACCAGTGTCTGCAAAATGATGATAATAGGACCTTCTTTGGGCTAACATATCTACCTCTTTTATTGCCCTTTTGATGTCTAGTCCTGTTTGAAGTAAAAGTGTGATTGCCCTGTGAACTTTAGCAGAACTGTGACTATTGAAGCTGATTCAGAAAGCAGTTGAGCCTGTCTTCAATACTAAATGAGAACCAGAAAAAAATCCCAGAAACAGTCTTAAAAGCTTTCATGAAGTTTTTAATGGTGATTCAAATTATTAGTGATTTGCCTGCTCTTGAATGAAATATGAAACTTGTTTCTGTTGCTCCCATTACTGTGCCATCTGGGTACACCATGTAAAATAAACCGATAGTAGTGGCTGTTAAGAACTCCTATGACATCACAAAGGGAAGCAAGAAAGTCGATGAATTGCTGCTCTTTTTTCCTGTTAAACAATCTCCTAGTTTTGGGATATAGTTATTTTATTTGCAAGGTAGCTCTCTACTATTTAATTAATTGAAAAGGTATGCCCTGCAAACACATTTTAGAACTCGCTCATGAAGCTACGAGCATGTCCCACTTTGACAATCTCAAATCCGAAATGGGAACTTTCTGAATAGCTCTGATGTTTTGAAAGTTGTGAAACAGTCATTTTTGGTCATTGTTGAAACCCTTCCCGTTGCAATACCCAACATGTAACATGTCACCAGCAATATGCATGAGCTGCCACAGGCAGATCAGGCCCGCAAGTGGTCGCGAAGTGAATGTTTAAAAAATAGGCCACACAAGAAAGTTCACTGTGCTTCACATGGGTTCTGGAAGCAGGTATCCCTGAACAGACTTTTCAGAGATTTCTTGGTACCACAGTGGATAATTAGAGTTGATTATAATGTGAGCATGTCAGGCTTTGGACTGTTCCTGTTTCTGGGGGTGACAGGCAATCAGATGTGTTGGAGAGACTTTGGCTGGCCGTGCAGCTGCTGAATGATTGCCTGCTTCTTTCGAGAAGCGCTGTTAAAGCAGTATTAAAAAGCATTGCAGGATGAGTGAAAAGATTGTGTGAGTCACAGGTAGCCAGTAAGTCCTCAGTATAGGCATTGTGCAGCTTAGTCTAGGATTTTGGTGTTTTGGTTTTGTTTTTGCCTAAGGTGTCCAAAGCAGCAGGAAGGCTTAAAAGTGCCCACAGGACACTATTGAGCAGGAAAAAGCGTTGTTTTAAATGCAGGTTTTCTCAAAGCTAATGTCTGTGCTGACTGCAAGCAGAAATTGGCCATAGTATGCATCTTCACTGGAAAGCACCTCCACTTGACTATTTTGTGAGGAGTTGGATAAGCCCTGAAAATTTGCAGATTGAGAAACTGAACTTACAGTGACCTTCTAATACCTAAATGGCAAGCAAAACATAGCTTTTCTAATAGCTTCTTTTCTCCAGGACTGCTTCTGAGTGGTATTTATTCCTTACAGTACCATCTGTTAGTTTGCCAAGCACAGGAGGCTGATACCTGCGGACAGCACCCAAAATTAGCCAACTTGAGCCTTGGTCTGGTGAACGCCAGTGGGCCGCCCTGAGGCTTCACTGGATTTGCAACATGGCGGGTACATAGGGACTAGCTCCTCATTACAGCAGCTGCCATGGCCAGGCAACAATTTGAGCAAAGGTATTGCCAAAGGTTCTTCTTTCTGGAAGAAAAGGAGATTTGCAGAAATAGAATTAAGCCTGGTGTACCCCCACTGGTTGCTGTCAAATAGAAATATATGGGAACCTTGCCATGCAACACTCCTGTGAATGCATCCCAGTGTCACCATGTAGCCAAGCCTTGAGGTTTTAAGAACCATCAAAAGTAATATCCAGGATTTCCTTTCTAGGGAAAGGATTCTGATCAGATTAGGAGGTACTACATAAATGGTTGTCTGGGAAGTATGTTATTGCTAGAATAATTTACAATAATCTCATGTAACTTCTATTTTACAAAGTAACTTTACAAAAGAAGTGGAGACTTTTTGGAAATTCTTTCAATATGTCTATTAATTAAACTTGATTGATAGAGGAAATGTCGTTGCAGACCAGAAACACCATGGTATTGGTCTGACAGGGAAATACCGAGAGATCCAGTGCAATTGTGGGGAAGTGATTTGTTGTGTTATTTGATTTCCTTTACTTTGACTACTCCCTATCTGTGAAGTATCACTGCAGCAGTTCAACTGCAAATTAGGCTAACCAAGTGTCTTAAGGGACCTGGTCAGGTTTGTCACTGTCTTAGTGTGCATTTATGAAGTGTTTAATAGTGATTTTTTGCCTTTTAGGAGAGTTGTGTTGAGAGGACTTGAAAAAATGCAAGAGAATGCAAACGAGTCAATATTGACAGAAACGATATATATGTATCTGTGAAACAGTTTAGCAATACAGGATGATGATTTTTTTTTTCCCTTTCCTCCTGGGTGAGACATTTTAATGACCAGGTAGTTATATTTCAAAGTGCTGAGCAACTTAATGTAAGGAGACAAAGACAGGGATTTTCTGGAACATGGCTTATCTCTACATAAATGCATCCTAAACTAGATTTAAAAAATTTGTCAGCAGCAAAGGAGAGAGTAATGTCTCATTAAAAATCTTACATGATGCTCAATGGATTTGTTGCAGAACAAGGTAGAAAAAAAATACAGTAAACTTAGAAATACATGGGTGGTTTTTCTTTAGCTTGATTCAAGCACAGTAGATGGGAAATTGTGTTTCTGGGACCAGTAGCCTATCACCTTTTATTTGGCTTTAAATCCATTATTTAGATTGAGAGTAGGGGAAATTTGATCTAGAATCAATTCTTCAGTAAAAGTCTTCTCAGCTGGGCATGTAGAGCCCTGGCTACTAAAAAATCCTCCACCTTTCACATCTCCTTTTATTAAAAATTCTGAATATTCCCTTAAGTAAAGAAGTGGTTTTTCACATACCTTATCATGCCGAGCAATCATACTTGATAATCTCTAGAAATTCTTACTTAGCTCTTTTAGTCAAATGATCCTGTCTGGAAATGGGAGATATGTGATGAAATTGATAGAGATTGACTATTGATTTCCAGTAGATCCATTTTACCAATGAGTCTTTGATGAACCTCACTCCTGAGTTTGTACAAAAAACTGAGTTTGAAAACTTTCAGGCAGAATGCTCAATTCCAATAAATAACACATTTTGTGGCAGAGTGGGATAGTTGGAGATTAAACACACCTCCTCCCAAGTTGTGTTTAATAATGATCAATCTATTTAATAACGTAAGCATTGAACAGTAACATTATAAGAAGAGGAGAAAGCTTAAGGAGGAAATAATCCCATCATAAAGCATTTTGACAGGATTAAAGGCTTACAGTGAAAGGAGAAAATAAATGTGTTGCAAAATGGAGAAATATCTGATTTGTTAGTTCAGTAGGTTCTATGTACATCAAGCTTTGGACAGCAGTGTTGGGGATATGCGTAGGTGGGACGTTCAACCTTTTATTACATGTGGCAGTGTTTTGATTCATTGACTTGGGACTTCCCTAGGAGAGCACTGTCCAGTGAATGAAATTTTCAGCCAGCTGGCTACCTTTCATTTTTTCATTGCTGTCACAGCTTAATCTTTTCCATTCATGTGTCATTACCAGATGTGGACTGCTGCATTTGCATCTTGCCTAGTGTCACCTCACACATATGGAAATGCTGTGCTTTGGAGAATAACAAGTTGTGCTCTTTTCTTCCAGTTTCGCCTGGTGGTAAAGACAGCACTGAAGCTGCTGCTGGTTTTTGTGGAGTATACTGAATCCAATGCACCACTTTTAATCCAGGCAGTATCTACTGTTGATGAAAAGAGAGGTGAGTAGCCTTACTTGGGGGTTGCAAAATCCTAGTACCACTGAGATCAAGATGGTGTTTTGTCACTGATTTCAGTGCTTCTAGAGTTGCTGTCATTATGCCTGCTTTGTGCAACATACCCTTCATTTCTTGATTAAAGCATATTGTAAGTATTCATATAATCTAAGGTTGTCTGAGGAATGAATTATAATGAGAAAGTGAAGAGTGGAAAGCTAAGGAACTCAATTGACTCCCTCGGGACCACAGTCATTGCCCCTTCCCTGCGCCCACATGCAAAGTAAACCCTCTTGTATCTTCCGATCTCAGAGGCTCCTTCAGGCAAGGATGTCTTTGCACTTCCTTCTGAGAAGCAGCAGTCTGATTTAGAAGAGAAAATGATATCTAATCAGTGTAATCCCTTTGAAGAGTAAGACGAGGTCACTAATAGTACAGGCTTTATAGTAAAAGCAAAACCATCTGTTGTTACATTAAAATAAAGCCCTTGAGCAGATATTATACTATGAAATCTGTTACCCTTCAGGCTCATGAAAAATACTTGAATATGTATACTGTATTTTTTACAAATAAATAGAACAAAAATGGTTCTTTCTTGTTCTTCCCACAAAGGCATCACTAAGCTCCCGGGGCATTTTCTCTTGATGCGAAACATTCCTTTGCCTCAAGGAGAGTTTTTGAGGTTAGGAGATCCATTGTTGTGGTCTCTTAACGTGGAGGCTGAAAGCAAGGTTCCCTCTGTGGAGCAACTGCCTGTATGCTGAACTTGTTTGAGTAACTGGATATGGTAAAAGTGAAACAAAAAAATGTTGGGGGTTGGGGAGAAAGATGGTGCCAGAAATAGGGGAAAGGAGCCAGGTTTTGCTTTCAGCTATCACAATGTGTTGAAAACAAAAAGCACAAATTATCTCTTACGGCAGGGAAGCAGGCAGGAGCAATTCAAAAACAGTGAACCCTGCACGTTGACTTTCTGGTTTGAATTAACCAATAAATCTTACAATGCCATAATCATAAATGTAATTACAATATTCATATATTTGTGAGGGCTATGGGGTTATTTTGTAGTCATTCTTAGTATTTCCTCAGCTTTCTGAACTCAGTGGTATTTTCAGTGTGTTCAAAGTGCCCTCTGTTCACATGATAGTAAACCCCCTTAAAGAAAAAAGAGAAAGGAGGACCCTAAGCAAACTACTATGCTCTACGTATTCCCTTCAGTACCTGTAGAACACCCTTAGACAAACATTTACAAGCCCCAAAGTAATAAAACATTTTAAGTAGCAGCATAAGACTTGAAAAAAAACCTGATGTGTGTAGTGAGATGAGCATATGTTAGGAGCACGATGAGAGGTTTTATGGGAATTGTCATACCTATGCTTTAGTGGATTGTCTCTTGCAAATAACTTAGCCCAAATATCCTGTTTTCCCTTTTTCCATTTTTTTTTATTTTAAAACTGTTTTTATTAAGGAGTTGTACTTGCCTCCTTAAGAGATTTTTTTTCCGGTTTTATATTTAACTCTTTTTTAAGGTCATCAATGTAATAAAGTCATAATGTCGTTTTAGAAAAGTCTTATAAAAGACTTCTAAGACTATTGAGTCCAAGTTCACCACTACACCATGTCCCTTTATGCTACATCTACATGTCTTTTAAATACCTCTGGGGATGGTGACTCCACTACTTCCCTGGGCAGCCTGTTCCAAAGCTTGATAACCCTTTCCATGGAGAAATTTTTCTTAATATCTAATCTAAACCTCCCCTGATGCAACTTGAGGCTATTCACTCTTATCAGGTTGCTTCTTACCCGGGAGAAGAGACTGACCCCCACCTTGCTACACCCTCTTTTCAGACAGTTGTAGAGAGCAGTAAGGTCTCCCCTGAGCCTCTTTTTCTCCAGGCTAAAGAACTCCAGCTCCCTCTGCTCCTCATAAGACTTGTGCTCCAGACGCTTCACCAGCTTTGTGTCCCTTCTCTGGACAAACTCCAGCACCTCAGTGTCTTTCTTGTAGTGAGGGATACAGAAATGTACACAGGATTTGAGGTGCAGCCTCACCAGTGCTGAGTGCAAAGGGACAATCACTTCTCTGATTCTGATGTGTTTCTGATACAAGCCACACCGTTTCTGACACAAGCCAGGATGCCACTGGCCTTCTTGGCCACCTGAGCACACTGCCATCTCATGTTCAGTGGCTGTCGACCAGCACTCCCAGGTCTCTTTCCGCTGGGCAGCTTTCCAGCCACTCTGCCCTCAGCCTGTAATGCTGCATGAGGCTGTTGTGGCTGAAGTGCCAAGACCTTGTTGATCCTCATACAATTGGCCTTGTCCCATTGATCCACCTTATCCCACTGATCCTTCCTGCCCTCCAGCAGATCAATACTCCCATCTAACTTGGCATTGTCTGCAAACTGACTGAGGGTGCCCTCAATCCCCACATCCAGATCATTGATAAAGATATTAAACAGGAGTGGCCTGGGGATTAAACAATGAGCCCTGGGAAACACCACTAGTGATCAGCTGCCAGCTGAATTTAACTCCATTCACCAACCACTCTCTGGGCCCAGCCATCCAGCCAGTTTTCTACCCAGCAAACTGTGCGCCTGCTTCTCCAGGAGAATGCTACAGGAGACAGTATCAAAGCCCTTCACTTTTAGCTGTGGATGTGCTGTTTAAATTTATATTTTTAAAGTAGTGGCTTATAACTGAGGAGTACTTGCCTTTAATGACTGATGTAGCAGAACAGAAATACAGAGGAAATAAAAAGCAATGTGCTTTTTCTTGAATCATTGTCATGAATCTCAAAGGTATGTAATTAAGTTTGGCACTGCTTTGATAAAAATCCAATGTTTCATGTACATACAAGGTGCTGAGATATGACATAATTCTTCAACATGTGTACCACACACGATTAACATAAAGAACCCCATATTAACTCAGCCTGGTTTGAAAGCAATCCCATCTGTGGTTCCTATGTGTGAATACATCCATATGCAAACTGAAATACTGAGATCCGTGGAAGTAATGGCTTTACTCTCAGATACAAGCAGACTGTAAGTGAATAACTTCATGGTCCTTATCATATAGGAAGTAACTTGTACTTACACTTCCATCTAGCTCCCCCTTTCTCCCACATCCTTTATTGTTTTAGAACCCCAGAGGAATTTGGTCCATTTAAGTATATGAGACTGCATAGGCTCTGGATAGTGGAGCTGTCATTGTACTCTTGCTATCTAGGGCTGCTTTATCATGAGCATATTTTAAGACAGAGATTAAAGCCCTGTGACTGACCTGGGCACTGTCACATACTGATAGTGAATTAAGTTTCTGCTACCTGACTTGTTATATTATTAGTAAATGGCCCTCATTATCAGTTCTCTTCTGCATTTCCTGCCATTTCATTCATAGTTAGATAGCCACTAAATTAATGTTCTGTAGGTACAATGGAAGAATGTAAGTTTAGTCACATTTAAATAGCCAGGAGTACAAGATGTCTTTCCAAAAAGTATTACTACCTTTCTGTGCTACGACTGCTGGAAGCAGGCACTCTAGGTTGGTGGCAGTTGTCATTTAAGGTTCTGTCCTTGTGCAAGGTTTTTCATGCTTTATTCTTACTGTGCACATCCTTTGTAGATGTGATGTCAAGATTTTGTGCATGACGTGAACAATAGTATTAAAATAAATATACAAAAACATTTAAAGAGAAAACTGAGAAAAGACTGTGACTTAAAACAATGGGCAAGTTATTCAATAAATAGACTGTATTCCTTTAATAAGGCTTAATTATTGCAACCTTATGGTTCTATGTGTGTCTGTGCACCATGCATGATTACTCAGAACGCTGTAAGTACTATCAGGGCTGAGGCTCCAGCCTTGCTCTTGGAAAAGCTGCAATAAAGAGCTCTTCCCAGTGACAAGCCTGTAAAGGGCCATCAAGCAGTTCTTGTTTTACCCATTAGAAGACAGGAGAACACACATAAAACTCAACCTCTGCTGTTTTACTTCACTGAGCCTGTTTCATCACTCCCATCGGTTTTGCCACAAGTCCACAAGTTTTGCATAAAAGTCATAGTCTTATAGAAACATGCTCCCAGAAGAATTGCTGGGATGTTACATCATCCTTTTTCTACGTCATTGTTCTTCTACATCAGGATCCTGTTGAGGAGGAAATTCACCTATTCCCTAACTAGAATCAAGAGGAGGCAGTACTATCAATGACTTTGGTAGAGCTACTCAATATGTACAAGATGAAACCTTTCTTTCCCCATTTCTTTCCCCTTGACTGTAGTTAGGGAATTAAGAATTTGAAATTAAGGCCTAGATTTTGGAAATTGTATAAGTTTAGTAGCAGCAGTGTAATGAAAGCCTTTAAAAGATAGATGAGCTGTGACAGGTCTGCCTTACTAGTAAGAGTATCTGATTAAAAATTTTTTGAAATTGTGTGCTAAGATAAAAAACCAGCAAGGGTAGAAGAAAATTATATATCATCTTTGCAGGAAAACAACGAGGTGACCCTGAAATTATTCTTTTATGGTAATGAAGAAGTATTGACACATGCAAGGAAAAAAAATTCAGATTCAAGGATGCTGTCTGAAAAACAAACCAGGATTGTTCCAATAAGAATAAAACCTGCCTGCAAAAATAAAGGCATGTTTCACTGGAAGGACTCTCACTGAATACTGCAGTGGACTAAATAATTAATTTTTTATGTTGTTATCAACTAACTTTTTTTTTCCAAATGGCTTTTTTAAGTCAGACTTGCATGGTTTCCCCATTTTGTTTCTCTTTCTTATTTCCTTCCATTTTTTGGTTTTTTTTCGTTGGAAACCACAGGAAGACATTTTTGTTGTGAGGATATCATTCCTGCTGATCATATATCATTTGTGAGCTGAGTGAATTTGTTCCACATGTCTTTTTCACATAACTGCCCAAAATGTTTGGCAATATAGAGATTCTGGTAAAGAGGTGTCTAATGTATTTTCATTACAGACACGTATTTGAATTAGCATTTAATTAGTAATGCACACATTTGGAGAGCTGAGAGTGAATCCCCCTTCTCCTTTGATTTTGCTTGAGATAAAGAAGCTCTGATTTATTACTCAGTAGCAAGATCAGAGACTGTCTCAAAAAGAGAGGGAGGGAAGACAGGGGAAATGTTGCTGTCTGCACATTCATTATTACACAGGTTTTTCCACACTGTGCCTTGAAAATGCAGATCCTTAGTTAGCAGAGATCTAATGTCTGTGTAGCAGGGTATATGTATGATATCATTGTGAATAAACAAGGGCTGTTATCACTGAGGTAATGCAGAGTTTGGACCTCAGGGTTACTGATCAGTCAGAGACAAGTGGTCGTGATGCCACATTTGTATTTTACTGCCTGATTATACTCAGACTCTTGCCATCCCTGTAATGTTTAGGGGATGTGGACTGTTGGAATACTGGGCATGTTTCTCTCTGAAATTCAAAGACTCTCACAGTTACACTTGTGTAGTTGAGTATCTCTAGGTTAGGGTTAGCTCTCTACTTTGTCCTCCTCACCCCTAACTTTACTCCAACAAAACACTGAATTATAGTCTTTTGATATTTTCTTCAGTTTTTCTAGATAAAATTTTGTAAATGCAGACATCTTGCTGTTTAGCCAAATGAAATAGGATAGTCTTATGTGGTACGCTCCACACAAGAGGTTGTCTTGAGTCTGGGTGGCATGTTGCCTGTCCAATGTTTTTAGCACAATGACTCACTAAGCCACTAGGGTTTAAGCATCAGATAAATATGCAAATTCAAATCAACATGCAAATCAAGCAAATGTATCATAACTAAAAGCAGAAATTTTGACCTTACTTAGTGGAAAATGAGAGAAATATATCTAAAAATTCTGTAGACAGGTTTCTTATTAAAATAATTTGAGAAAGAACCACAGCACAATTCTTTTCCCCTCATTGATAATTTCTTTTATCCTAGACACATAGCCTGTAATTTGAGAAAACTTTCACTGTCACACTGTTTTGTTAGCCTGACTTAGCTTAATGTAGTGCAACTGCGATAGCATCAGGAATGTGAGCAACAGGGGCACTGAAAGCATAGCTTATAGGTTTTTGCTGAAGATTTATCAAAGCCTATGTGAACTTATGATAGGTTGAGTAAAATTCCTCCCACTTGATTTTTAGAAGTTTGGTGTCAATCGAACTGGGCTACCAAAGCTTCCTTCATCATCAAGAGAAAGAAGTTGACACCTTTGCAGAAAGTCCACCCGGCATATTTTAGATCCCTGCATTTGGCTGCACTATACTTTTCATTGTTTACATTAACTTCACTCTCAGGGAAGCAGGAGAGACTGTAGAGAAAGCTGGATCTTTCTGCTTGAACTTTCCCCTGTTCACATATTCCGGCTTGTGCTGATTCTTTGGTAAGTGTTGATTCTATAGATTTCCATTTTGATCACTAACCAAGAGTTTCTGCCTTTTGTAGGAGCCAAGGCATGGTCCAACATCATGGAGATACTGGAGGAGAAGGATGGGGTTGATACCGAACTACTGGTTTATGCAATGACCTTGGTTAACAAGGTTTGTTTCCTTTGTTAGCAAAACTGGTGGAGATAATGCTAGTGCTTTCAATTGTATAGTGAACTTCCCTGTTGAGAGCAAATGACAGAGACCTGTCATGGAGAAGTTGCAGGACAAGCTGCAATCAATCATCACACTCCTGTTACTTTTGCTGCAGTCACCCAGAGGCAGCATCTGGGAGCAGAATTGCTATTTTGCTAGACGCTGTGTGGAATTTTGGTATGACATGGCTTCTCTGCCACTGGTGTCGCTGCAGTGCTAAACGAAAACTCAGCAAACTAACTCAAGTCAAACTAACTCAAGTTAGATTATCCAAGGGGAAAAGAAAGCAAGTACTAGTGAAAAGATCACATGCTTGCAAAGGCTTGCATAGTGCATGATTTTCTAGTTCAGATAATTTTTTTTTAATTGGAAACTAAATATAATGAATTTTTTAGATCTTAGTGCTAGTAAGAGTACTTCTGCTTAAGAAACGTAAGTCTTATTTTTTCTTACTTCCTTGTATTTTCTGGTGACCTGATTTACAAGTAATAGTTTTGCAGTAAAATCAAATGTTTTCTGAAGTATTCACTTTGTGCTATTGGGAAAAAGAAAATGGAAGGTCCTTGAAAGTTAGAAATTTTTTAGTGTAAATTCCTTAAATATCAGCATCTAGTCCTAGATAAATCTTAGGGTGAGTAAAATTACAGATTCATTTTTTAAAGTTCAGAGAAGGTCAAGATACTACTGGCAAATCAAAATAGGTGTGTGGTTCATGGTTATACTTAACAGGACAAAGTATTAGGAAATATTATTACTCATTATATTTACTTGAAGATCCTGGGTTTGTTAATGGAGGTCATAAACCAAGCTGCCAGCTTACTGGGGTCTTGGCTACATGGTGGGGGTTGTAGGTTGCTCTGTTGTTGTTTCTGTTTATAAAATTATTTCTTAATGGAAGGTTTTGTGCAGCAAATATGCCTGAGAGGGACTATTTTCTCCTGGTGACTTTACTGATGTTACTGTACTTCTGCTTAGAGTAACCCTTGCTCCTGCCTCCATGGTGGTAAAGTTTCTCTGAGTTTAAAGGACCACCTTGTCTTAGTGCTGTACTTTTTCTGAAAAGTATCACCAGTTACATATGCTTCTGCCTGTACCTGCTATTAAATCCAAGGTGACCAGTCTTTAACGTCTCCACTTTACACCTCGTTTTTTGTCTACTGATTCCTCTTTCTGAGGTAATTCTCTTCATCATTTGCACAGCTGTAATCTACCTGGTGTTTGACCTCCTCAAAGATTTTGTTCTCTGTTGATTCTTTTATTATCCTATAGCTGATTCCCTTAGTCTGAGTTTTTCAGTACATTTAAAGCTATTTTTAGGAGGAGGTAGTTCTTTAAAAACACACAAAAAGAAAAAGTATCTCACAGTTAAAGGAGCAAGGCAGTTGCAAAGATCAAGGAAGAGAGGAATCCCACAAATCCACACTTATAATTATGATCGGGCTTATGGGCAGTTTTACGATGGTTTTAATGGGATATTTTTCATGATTATAGAGAAAACAGCAAGCAGCATGTAACAGTTGTAATTTTTCCCCCCGCAGAGAATACAGAAAAGGCTCAGATGGTTTTAGCTTCTCTAGGCAAGGAAATGGCAAAATTTTCAGTGCAGGCAGAGTCCTCATGAAGGATTTGTCTTAAGGAAGCAGACTTCTACTGTTTCTTCTTTCTCCATGTATACATTTACAGACTGTTTTGCTTCCTACTCGAGAGCACAAAATACATCTGCCCAAATATAAGAATTGCTCCAGTCTTTTTATCCTCTCCCTCTCTTTTGTTGATGCTTAATAATTTTCTTATGCTAATATTCCATTCACTCTCTCCTAATTTCTGAAGAATTGGGCATTGGTAAATCTCTTAAATGAGAGTGATCCCGATGCAGATACTTCTGGCTATGTATAGTTCTGGTATAACCTTTGTTATCTTCCTTGGGTTAGTTCCTACAATCTGTTAGATCTTATTCTAGTCTCTACTTATGTTTATTACTGAAGTCTGGATAGATTAAAGTTGTTGTGTTTCCTTTGTATAAAAAAACCTCACCAACTAGTTATCAAATGCAGAAAAAAAATCTGTGTGCCATTTCATTCATTTTGTATTCAACTGCTATAAAACCTTTTCATTATTGAGATTACACTGGAAGTTTTGTAAATTATAGGATCACTGCTGATTTTCTTTTTACCTGTTATTAATACTGCTTGTTCTCTCATATTGTACAGTATATTTTAAAATAGATAAAGTCATTACAAGGTACTTAAAAATTAATATTTGTCAGTAGAGTCAAATTAAGCACTGAATGGTTTTTAGAAAGTCCAGTATAATTTTAGAAGTTAAGCACCAGCTTCCAGTCCAAGTGGGAGCCTAGAGTACCACCCACGAGCAGTCCATCAGCCATAGCTGAAAAAAGTGCTGTTTCAGGTCAGTGTGGTGTTAATACAGCAGCTGACACATCAATTACCTGCCTTGAGAACACCACAGCTTGCACACTGGAGCAATGATCATCCAAAGTCCTATGCATGACATTGGCTGCACCAAATGTTTTAGAAGTTGTGGTTCTGGGAAAACAAATGCATGAGAGAGGCTTCTTCCTATCCCAAAGCAATTGAAAGCTTGGCTAATGCCCTTAAGTGTGTTTATTTACCATATAGTGCTTTTCACCATAGCATACAGGATTTAGCTCCTGTCTCTCTATCTAGTGCATGGGCCTGCTAGTGAATCACAGGCTTTTGGGGATTCAGTAACCAGGGCAGGACTCTTGTATTACTTGGACTTTCATGAAAAACATTACACACCAAACAGATGTCCTGTTGTCTGTATTGTCTCTGCACCACTGCTGTTTATACTGTGATTGTTCTGTAAATGACAAAACTCATCATACTTAATAGTTTTACTAACTAGTGTTACCCATTTTAAAAACTGCAAATAAATAGAGCCTTTCAGTCTGACACCAGGCATAGCCTAGGGCTAATTTATGTCAGGTTTTGTTCAGAAGTGCAACTGAGGATATGTAGTGATAAGGATGTTGTGCTATTACCAGTTGAATATGTTGTCTAATAGATCTTATGATTTAGGAGAACATTTGGCTGAGACACTTGCATAAATTTTCTTTCTTTTTTCCACCCCTCACAATACAACTTCATTAGTTTTCTTGCCTTTCTTTCTTTTGGGACTGTTACAGTTTAGTGGTAGGGGAAACATATTGTTGAGGATTTGGTAAAAGTGTTGTTAAGAGGTATATCAAGCTCAAAACTTCTAGGCTGGGGTTTTGCTTTTAATTTAGTCCACCATTCCAAAAACAGCCAATTGAGAGGGAAGAACTCAAGGCCATAAAGCCTTTCCCGCAAGGGCTTGAGAAAGCAACTTGGAAAATCACGCAACAAACCAATAAAAATCTTAATTCAGGGGTGTTTCCTCAAAACAAAACTGGATAGAGGCATAGGAGTGAGTCTTGACATTCATATTCATGCTTCCTTTGTGCACCTGAGTTCTGAAAAGTTTCAGATTTGACATTTCATTTTTGTTCAAAGATAGTGAGACCATAACAAAATTCAGCAAGCAAACCACAGAGTATGATTTAAACACATTTCTCCAGGTGTCTAAATTTTGATATTCGAATATCACTTGGAACTTAACCAGGTACTCAGGAGGAAGCAAAGGCACTGGAAGGACCTGCCTAATTTATGATCTCTGCTCTGCTGGCAGCAGTTTGTATTTCCTTTATAAAGCCACCAAGAAAAAGGGGGTCTACTCTAACATCAACCCAGAATTAATCCGTCATTTATGCAAGCACTTCACATTTCTTGTGTTTATTTACTGTAAAAGCATTTTTCTTGTGATAGATTGAACTGACCTTGTTGTGATACCAATAGTGCCCTTTTACATTCCACTTTATAATGTTAGAAATTGAATTTTGTATGCTTTAGGCTCTGAAAGTAGGTCTGTGAGTTTCATGACAAACTGCAAAGGAAAAGTATTTGATTTCTATAATTGGGAGTTCAATAGCCCAGTTCTGGCCAGTAACATGCAGTGAAAATTGGATTTCCACTGCTACGTGATTTAAAATTATATTAACCAATAAAAGGCTGCTGACAAAAGCAGTCACCAGTAAATACTTCCTTATGCTGCTGTTTTTCCAGTCTACAGCTTGCCTTACCTTGGATTTTGTAAAAGCTATACTCGAAGGAGGGTGATCTACATATCAACATCAAGACAATTTCCTGATATTTTTAGAAGTAAATGCTTAGAAGATCTGACTCTTTGTCCACCCTTTTGCAGATAAAACGTCACATCTTACTGTGCATGAAGGCACTCAGGCCAGAGTAGTTGTTGTCTACATCTTTCATTTGCAAGAGAAAGCCTGGTAGTTGAACACAATTTTCTATTATAATATTTCCATAGCCATGTTAGAGCTCCATTGAATTTGCAGTATGATAGCTTCATTTGCTGAATTCTCAGATTTTTACTCAGTGCTAGGTGTCAGTTTAGGAAGGAACAAAATATATGTAGTATCTGCTTTCAGCACTGTTCAGGAAGTTTTATTTTCGTAGTCTTCAGTGGGTTTTAAACAGAGGCTTAAATATTGTCATGGGCAAAGACAAATTCTTAATTAAAGTCTGAACATATAACCCTAACACTTAATTGGTGTTGGTGCTAAGAATTTGTGATGCGATTAATTTTACCAGGCAATAGTCTTGTAATAACTGAAGAAGAAAATGCTGCATTGTGTTTAGTTAGGGAAAAAAAATAAAAATTAAAAATTAAAAATTGAAACTTTGTTGATGGACATTTTTCAGTGCCCCACATCACAGGTGCTTTAACAGGACAGCTATGTCAGCTGCCTATTCCTCTCTCATTAGTCATGTAATTCACATCTATTTTTCTGAATGTAAAGCTTCTTGATGTAGGGAGGCAGCCCAGAGCAGCTGCTCTTTTCTGCACTCTGCTGCTCAGAGGCACTTGGGAAAAGCCAGGCTTCAGAAAACTAATATTCACAGAGTGCAGTTTATTCCGTCCCAGGCATAAGAAGATGAAAGTCTTTTTGGAGGAGGCCTGGGTTTTGCATCTTTACCTCTTGCTCTTTCTCTCCCCTACTGGAAATATAGATAATTTACTCAGCTAATTAAATGGGAGAGAGGAAACTGCTTCAGAGTAAACATCTCTCTGGTGAGCTAATCCAGAATAACTGTTGCTTCCAGTCTGCGTTCTCAGGTATTTTGCAGAAATGACTCTGCATAGATTGGTCCTTGTGAGGAGATATATGTTGCTCTGCAAGTAGATTGCACAGTATGTTCAGTAGTTTCTGCTCAACGTGCACAGGATTAAACTGATTTTTCTGCATCATCCATAAAGAACAGTAAAAAATCAGTACAAGCTGAGTAGAAATCAGTGGCAAGCCAGAATAGGAGTGTTTACTGTTTTCTTTGTAGGACTGGTGAATGAACTTCATTTTTGCTCTGAACGAAGTTGTCCAATGCCCATGTACTCTTCCCATGCAACACTCTGCAGTAAAGCTGTGAGTGACCTCATTCAATCCTTCTTGCAGAGCCAAAACACCTTCCTTTTCTCAGTTTTCTGAATTCACCATAAAAATGGGAAATTACTATGGTAAGAAAACTGCTGTCTCTTGGACACAGAGCAGGTGCCATAGAAAGATCTGAATTCAAACAGTTGATTTCCAAAAGCTGCTACAATTAGCATTCTTTATTTTTTAGTGTGCAAAAAGCTCCTCTCCATTGTCATTGGTAGCAATTTACTCCATGATCAGGAATTAGTAACTCTTTTAACATTGTATAGGAGTTAAGGAGTCAGTGTACATTTAATAAGACTTTTCAAGTTGAAAGGGAGGCAAGGATTCACTATCTCTGTAATATAAAACAATGTGCACAGGGAAGATTGCTGCTGCTGCAGGTGTGGAGGACAAGTAGGCACATGGTGCAGGATATTTCCTGCTGTCCTGACATCACACAGCTGTGTGTTGGGCTTTTTCTTCTTAAGGCTACACTTACAGGAATCAGTAGGAAATCAGCTTCACTCTTTTTAGCTAAACCATTTTTTTCTCCTTCTTGCTTTTATCCCTGTGTTTGATGCTTTAACATTCTCTGTTCTTTAAATCTGTACTTGACCGAAGCCAGGAAGAATCCAACTGTGTATTTTAAAGACCCACATTTTCCATACTTTTTTGTATGAAATAACAACATTGATTTGTTTTGCCAATTATTCATTTTTCTACACGGTGCACAGAGTTGTTTGTTAAAATCTGTGCCACTTGTTTTTTGTTTTCTAGCGGTGTCTCTAATCCAACATCGTGGGTTTTACTTTATTGGAATCATACATAGCACCACTTGTCACCCGCTTTTAAAATCCTTTGTGTAATTCTTTTCAAAACAAACAGATTTAAATGTTTTTCCTTTGATTCTTAGACGCTGTCGGGATTGCCAGATCAAGACTCTTTCTACGACGTGGTGGATTGTCTGGAAGAGCTAGGCATTGAAGCTATTTCACAGAGACACTTGAACAAGAAAGGAACAGACTTGGACCTAGTTGAGCAGTTTAACATTTATGAGGTAACATAACATGCCCTGTTTTATGCATCTTACAGCTTGTGCAAACTTCAAAGCCGAGAGAAGGAGAGGAATGTAACCTAGGTGAAATTTAGTTATCTATTTTATTTTAAAAGAAAAACATCTGGTTGCTAGAAGTATTATACACATTCATATATGTGACCTGCTACAGTACATAGCTGCATTTAATGCAAAGGCTTTTCACCCTAAAGCTGGGGCATACTCCAAGGCAAACCAGCACATTTACTAGCCTCCTTTCTGCAAATACTAGTTACACATTCTGAAGTAAGTAGAAGTTCTTTCCATATGAAAAAGTATTCAGCTCATGAAAAGGCTTCGGCTGAGCTCAACTTCACAAATACCACTTGAATATCCAGCAAGTTCATGTTTATGAGTTTACCCTGGACCAGATCCTGTGCAGTTTGCAGCAATAGAGTAATGAGTGACTCCACATTTACCACCTAGGTATAAAATAACTACATCTGAAGCATTTATATGTAAGGGTAGAATATCTAGTTTCTTAATAATTAATCTCTTTTCAGACTTTGGGAAGTGTTGGAGCAGAGAGGTTTAGGCTGAAGTTAATGTAATGTAAATGTGAATTCGTGTTCTGATGTGTTGAAATGAAATTACTTCATCTCTGCCTAAGTCCAGTGAAGGATTTGATAGATTTGATTCTCCATTTTCTTCATCAACTCTACACACATGCCATTTCACTAACTTTAGCAGAGTTAAGTTTTATAAAAAGCAGTTTTCAGGAAGAACCAGGCCAAAATAGGAACAAGAGAATGAGAGGGCTCCATATTCTTTTTTTTTCTATTGTCAGAGGCATTGGCTTATAAAATCCTTTCTAAAATGTAGTGATTGATCTTAAAAGCAGGGGTTTTTTTATGCATACTGTGGCTACAGAAAGACTTGATTTCAAAGTTAGCCATTGACTTCATTGGGTACCAGCTTTCTCTTTATGACCAGATAAAATTTAGAGATGCCTATGCAGGTTCTTCCTTTTTTACTGCCAGTGTTGTTTTTCGCTGAAAAATATCTTCCTTCTCACAGAAAGAGATTTTACATCCTAGGCAGAGATATCTCACTTCCCCTTTTGGTGTTTTTTAAGTCACTTCTGCTAAGAATTATCAGAATAACAAGACTAATAGAAACAAGAAGACATACATTGTTTTGATCACCCACATTGCCCTTTTCTGCACCTATTTGCGTGGATCTTTCTCATATAAAGGTTACTTAAATATTAGGCTGCATTTCAGATGAGATCCACTAGTAACTTCATTGTTTCTGCCAGGGGTGTCTCTCCTCACCTACTGTAAGATAACACTTGCTTTGTTTCCATTAGAGGTATGCCACATTGGCATGTCAATGGTGTGCTGTAGTTTAAGATACTCAGTGTTGCACCCGTACTTTAGTCCTCTACTATTTACAACACTTTCTAAGGTAGTAGACAGCAACTTCCACTCGATCACTACAAGTGTCATGTCTGAACCTGAGGAAACAATTAAATCAGTCCATGCATGAGAGTTTTTTTCTGTTGATTTCGCTAAAGCCAAGACTTCACCTAAGTATTTTGGAAGGAAATTGAGAGAACTAGTTGTCCAACACTGCTCAGCTTCCTGAAAGATTCAGTCCTACATTAAAAAGAAAACAAACACAAATTAGGAGAGTCATGAATGTGTTGTTACAGGTCCTCTAGTGTCCTCTACAAAGCATTGATATATAATTATTAGAGCTTGTAGAAATAGTGATGCTGATAGGAGTTAATCATGTTGAGATCAGTACATTTTTAAGCCTCATTGTGAAGACCTGTGGTACCTAAAGAAACTGTGTCAGAAGCCTCGGCTTTCTTTCTTAGGTGACACTGAGGCACGAAGATGGAGACGAGAGTGCTGACCCCCCTCCCAGTGGGCGCAAGGATCGGAGAAGGGCCAGTCTTGGTGCTGGTGAGCGAAGGGGGTTAGAGCGCCGACGGAGCCGCAGGCACTCGGTACAGAACGTGAAAAGCACTTTATCTGCCCCTGCAAGTCCATGTGGTCAGTCTAGCTTCATGCTAGGCCACGGACAGCGTGTTGATGAGCTCAGTGAGAGGTAAGTACATGAGCTGAGGAATACTCCTTTCTTCTCCCTGTATGTTATGTTCATTGCACTTTATTAATACAATATACTTTTCTTTATTTTCCCTTTTTGTTGAAATAAAAAAGAATAAAAAGCATATCAGAGTTAAAACACCACCATCAAAAAGAAATGGATTTGTATGTGACTGACTTAGTTACATAGATAAGTTCTTTGGCACCATCCATCCTAAGTAAGTGGACCCAAACCACGTGAGGTAGAGCATTTGATATGGGAACTAACTATGCTTAATTTCATCCATTGACAGATTTTATATTCACTATATCTACATAACAGAAGATTGTAACAAGAGCGTAGTAACATTAATACAGAGCTGTTTGTCCTGTATATGTTACAGCTCCTTCTTTTTTTTTTCCTCCTTTACAATCCGCATTCCAGCGTAAATATTTTCCTTTGAATCTACACTGTAGTCATGAATAAATCTAACTTTTTGTAATTAGCAAAAAAGAGATGGTAATGACCAGCTGAGCAGCAGCCTGCAACAGTGAAGTCAGTCAAAGATAGTGTCTGCCAATCCTATCATGGTTGGTTTGGGCTATGCATGCTTTGAAATAAAGGAAGCTGCAAATCCTCGGGATGTCTGACTACTGCACAAGAATTAATTTCGCCTAAGTTAGATGTCTGATCAGCTCACCTCTCTTTGATGTCAGTGAAGTGCAGCAAGCACTGGTAGGCCTTCAGTTACCTACCATATTCTACACACCTGAAATTTCAACCAAGATCAGTCATGCTCTGAAACTGGCTGTTGACTATTAAGGGAGTCTGGCTAACTAGCTCAGGTGAAGATACATAAGCTGCGGAAAGCTAAAGCTGGACACTGTCATACCATTGCTGAAGATGAAATTTACAAATTTCATGAAATTTGCAAGCATGGTCCATGAAGAGCATACCTTGTATTAATTAATTAATTTGGGAAATTCATTGGAGATTTCTGTTGGTTAGCACTAGATGTGAACTTAAAGCCCTAAAATCTTGCATTATATGTAAACAGTCCTTGCAAAGCAAACTGAGGTGATTAAAGTTTAGCGGATTCTAACAATATGAAAATATAAGACTCCAGATAACTGAAACAGTAGTTCCATGTTGTACACCACATAACAGCACTTTTTTTTTTTCCATTTTTTTTTTTCTTCTTGCATTTGGCAACACATTCATCATCTTGTTTTTCATCATCTTCTGTGGCCTTCTATGGGTCTTTAGTGGGCTGAGGGCTGAGAGCCCCATGGACTCACAGGCTGATAACAAGGATAACACTGCATTTGAGGCTGTGAGTACAGTTGGAGGCTTCAACTGCTCTTCATGGAATGCCCTGTGCATGATCTTGGGCCCTGCTTCATGACTTAACAGTGTGACTAGGAATCTATGTCCGTGTATGCGGAGCAGATATCACTGGGTTTGGGTTTTTTTTTTGTTAAACTGATGAATTTGGATTGGAAACGATGAGAACTCTACAGAAATTGTTTGTTCTCTTACTGTTAATTAATTAAACAAATGGAAGTCATGCAGAACAATAACTTCTACCAATACATTTTATTGCTATTAATGTTCACTTGCTAACTTTATTTTGCAGTCTTCAGTAACTCCTAATAAATTTGTGTTTGAGCTGATTTTTAGTCTGAATAGAATAGAAGGAATAGAAACACAACAGATTACTTTCGTAAGTCTTTTGAAATAGTTTTTCAACAATGTAGCAAAATTCCAATAATTATCCTACTTTTTTTAAAAAAATTACCCACTTCTGCTCCACACCTTATTTGACAGTGACATAATTTAAAGCATGACTTAAGTTTAAATCCAGGAAAGAAGTCTTTATCTAAGCAGTCAAATTTAATTTCATGTTGCAGTTATCCCTGGAATCTTCTGTAGGAAAATAATTAAATTCTCTTCAGCTCTCTGTGGAATTTTGAACTTGCTCACCAGGCTCTATGAGGAAAGAGGCATTCAATTGTGAATGTATGTAACACTGATCTTTACTTGGCATAGTAGTTAAATAAAAATCCTGGCCACCCCACCCCCTACACA
>WEIV01003904.1:69007-86819 GCA_013390005.1 Calyptomena viridis
AAGGAAGAAAGGAAACTGTTTAATGTGTGAATTCCAAAGAAAATACTGAACTGTTGTTATTAATATCTTCCAGTCTCCAAATCTTGCCAATGGCTGCCTGAAATTTCAAAATTAAGTGATAATTTCCTCAAATCTGATTCTTAAAAGTCAAAGTTAAGACACAAATTATTAGTAAATTGCATGAATATACTAAAATACTGTTAAAAAAAGTGAGGAAGAGCTGTGTAGAGAGCATAATGTGTTTTTATGTNCTGACACTCAAAGAAATCAGAAATTAGTGCCTTCATACCTAGACAAATGATCTGGTAAGGCATTGCTTTCAAGATCATTCTAAACTTGAATTTTGACATAACAGTGCTGATAGAGTAATTTGTTATTCTCGTCTTTGATGGATTTTTAGTAAAAAGATTGGATCCCCAGGGAGGATGATACTCAAATATCTGAAGGTGCTTCAAGAAGCAGTCATGAAAACTGCATCTTGAAGCACTTATACTTTGCAGACCATGTTATCCAGTGTGCTGAGTCTGCTTTGTACTGCTCTGATGATGCTTACAACCTAACTTGAAATACATGACAATTTTTCAGAAAATAGTTGTGAAAAGGTTCTTGAAAACTATTTCTGAAGCCTGTAGGTTAAATCCCTTTCTTTCCTTTAAACTGAGTCGCTTCATTTCACCAGTATTTCCAACCCCAAGAAGAATCCCGCTGGATACAAAGATGTGAGTTCTCTTACTTTATTTAAAAAGAGGTGATGATTGTCAAAATTTGGAAAGATTTTGATTGTCTGACTCTCCTTTACTTGATTTTTTTTTTCCCTCCTAGGCGTTACTATCTACTGATCTCACTTTTCCCCATTTTTCTCTCCTTTTTTTCCCTTTCTCATGATTTTTTCCTCCTGCAGTAAGGTTCCAGATGTGCAGGAGGCTGTGAATGGAAACTTTTCACAGTATTCTGACTCTTCTGCTGTCTCCAGTACCATTTCTCCAGCTGAGAGGCCTCTCTCCTCTTCTAGAGCAAAGAGCAATTCTAGCAGCTCCTCTTCTGTGCCTGACTCATCTGTCTGTCATCATAATTCTGTCCTTTCATCACCATCTTCACCTGCGACAGCATTGCTGAGTTCTCCCCAAAGTTCCTCAGCATCCATTACTCCAAAGGCATCTCCAACGGTGGAGAAATTACCTTATGTACCACATACTCCTTTTCACCTCTTCTCATATGACTTTGAAGAGTCTCCAGCATCTGTGAAAGAGAAGGAAGCAGAAATGATGAGGGAAAACAGGTGATTCTATACAGCTGACATTATTTTTTAGTTAAATGAATAACACATTTCAAGAATTTTATAGTGATAATAGTGCACTCTATGTGTTACATTATTTCCGGAACATACGTGTATTAGTTTTAGTCCTGTAAGCCTGTATTATTGTTTCATTAATATTCTCTTGTTGCCTTTGTTGCCTTCATTTCATGTTACTCTTCTTCTAGGTCTATAGCTAATAAGTATCCTGGCCACCTCTATAGAGCGGAGGATAAATAACTTGTAATTTGGGAGATCACAGAAAGGAACACCATTTTGCTCTCATTTACAACAATGTAATTTGCAGACATGATTTCATGAAAATTAATGGACCTCTTCTGCTATAAAACCAAGAGATAAATATAAAATTTCAAGCGCTGATATAAATCAGCGCTTGAAATTCAGGGGTGAAATCCTGGCTTCATAGGCTGAACTGCCAAATCCCAAATTTGCTGTTAGATTACAGTGCATGTCCATGTCATGTGTAATTTCAACTCATGCTTGTAATAAGAGATCTATAGAGATAATATAGCACTCAGAATAGACAGTTTTATCTCCGCAACATCTGCCCAGTTCAGTTGTTCCTCATGCGTTTCTCTTAGTTTTTAATTATAATTTCCTCATATCACCCATTTAAAGTAAAAAACAAAAAAAAATTGTTTTGTCTCAATCTGTTTTCCAGTAGAACAGGTTGACGGTAAGTAGCACTAAAAATGTTAGAAAATCACCTTGAAAAGAGGTTGCTGATTTTTTGCTGTCTCTCTCAGTTTTCAGTGTTCTCTGAATTAGGTGCTGAAAATGTACACTTTTATTGTGTGTGTATTTATTTCTTCTTTCCAGCAGTCCTTCTGAATTTCTGCATGTGGACAAATATTTTGATTTCTTTGATCCTTCTAATTTTCAATCTTTCTCTTCTGCTATGTGGGTGTGTTTTGTTGCTTTTCCATTTTACTGAAAAGCCTGTAAATCCAAGTAGCTGTTGACAAAGGACTTAGTTCACGTATTTTTCCTTACCTGCAACTTGAACACTGAAATTCCTCTAAATTTACATTTTCCTGCATAGGTGCAATTTTCACTTAGACCTCTCACATTCATTTATTGCTCTCCCATTGCTGCTGCTGTTAAACTTTAGAGACTAGATTCCTTAATACCTCCTGTTCATGCAATATTTAGTATATCTGCAGTGATTTTTTTTTTCCCTCTGACTATCCTTTGTGCTTGTACTTACTACACAGGATCAAGAGTGTGTTTTGTGGGAGGATTCTGATGGATTTATTTGGAGGAAAAGGAGAGCAAGGCTTGCACAATTTGGACAGTAATGTATCCATAAAACAGGAAAATGTCTAGGGGTTCTTGAAAGTGAGGGCTCTTGGGATAAGTCCATTGCATCTTCACTGGTATATGAGACAAGAAGGGAAAATGGAAGTAATAGTCAGTACCAGAGAAAGGTTAGATAGATAAACATTGTGTGCAGAATACATACAGACTTACCCTGGACAATACTCTCAGGCACCGGGTGTGACTCTTGGGATGGTCCACTGGAGGGCTAGGAGTTGGACTTGATGATCCTTATGGGTCCCTTCCAACACAACATATTCTGTGATTCTGTGGTGTTCTGGTTTTGCCTTGCTACTCTTCCAGCATCTCAGTCGCCTTCTAAGTTTGATATGTAGGGATGTTGTGTCCAGATCCACCCCTCTGAATTTTATTTTTTTACCAATTGTATGTCTGAGTTAGTAGGAGGTGTGTTCCCTCCATTTTCATGAGAGTTATCGTTGGACTAATTGAAATCCCTTGGTCTGAAAAAGGGTTCTGTGCTATGTCAGCTTTTTCATAGGGCAGAGGAGAAGAAAAGCATATGTAATGGTTGATAAGAAGGTCTCCTTTCAGTCGATCAAAATTGAAATGGAGGTTCTGTTACTGTCAGGAACATATCAAATGAGCTCTGAGATCTTATCAGGAGTTTTCTCATCACTCACTCAGTACAGACACAGGCAGAACATATTCTGGACTGAGCTTCTCAGAGAGAAGACCCAAGCTAGGTCTGTGCTAGCAAGGAAGCTCCACACTGTCCAGTTACACAGCCCTTCAGTGGGCCACTGTCTCTGGTTTCTAGTTAGTTTTCTTATAGAACTAGAAGGCTCAGACGGCAATTATTTCCTGCAAAATTCCTTTTGTAGCTCAGAAACATGCATGTTAGAATTTTTTCCAAAATTATTCCCGTTTCTGGGCTGTCAGCGTGGTGTCTGAAAAATAAATAGTGGTAGTTGTGGAGTGTTGTCTAAAACATAAACCTGGAATTGTTGTCCAAGAGGGCATGTTCTCTAAAGCACGATCTCTTCCAGTATAAAAGCACCTAAATGAAATCTCTTCTGATTTTAACTTGGGCCTTGGCAGGCAGCAATGCTGTTGAACCCTAAGGAATCAAGCTTGAAACTTTGAATGAAATTTTGCATGGCTAAATGAGTGTGGTAAATGGAGCTGAAGGAAACCAACCAGCCTTTTCAAATAAAATTGCTGAGTGAAATTACTGAGTGCTGATGTGTGAGAAGCAAGGAGCAGAGAAAGGACATGGTGAAGGAGGTTCTATTATATCTTATGAACTATAATAAGGAAAATTATGTTGCCTTATTTCCTGAATGGAATTTTGTCAGTTGGATGAGTTGGCCTTGCAGAGTACTGAGCTACAGAGCATCATATGTTTTCCATGTGGGAAAATGGCATTGTCTGTGAATAGAAATATTAACATTTTTCCAAATCAGGAATCTCTCCTTGACATGCTGTTTAAATACAATGGTTAAAAGGCACAGCAAAGCAACACAACTGCCTTTTCTATTCAGTACAGGAGCCAGGATGAAAACATTGATAGAAGGGACTCTGGGGAGGTGGCCGTTCCAGGAGTCCTGGAAACAATTTCTCTTTGATCAGCAAGCTCTCATTGAAGTCAAGAAAGTTTATGGAGTTTTTTTTAATGGAGGGAAAGACTGATAGAAATTTCTAAAGCCGTGCTTCCGGAGACATGTCTTTTTAACCATGGTGATGATTTTTTACAGACATTGTAAGAAATAGCACATAAGCTATTACTTATGTTGGGGGAGGGGAAAGAAAATACTGCCGGCTTTAATTGGAAAGAATGTGATTGCTTTCCATTTAGAATGCAAGCATTTGCAAATCATGGATGTCCATGTTCAGATCATGTCTCAGGAACACTGCTGTTTTCCTTAATTTCACTGGATATGAATATTGCTGACTCTGATTGTTCAATCCCTTTTCTAATGGCTGGATACCAGCTCCCCAAACAGCTAATGATTTTGAGTAACTGAGCAGTAATTCAAGTATTCCTACTCTGATTTGTCACTTGGGAGGACCATTCTAATCTCATTATTTTCCTTACCAATAGCTCACTGTTTGCATCATGTATATTCATGAATGGTTGATATTAAAAGTTCATGATAGGTTGCATATTTGGAAGCTGGAAATAGAGCAACATTTTCAGAAGGTGAATGTTTGAGAAGTTCTTGGGTATGGGATCACTAGCACCCTGTAAACAAGAAGATTTACTGTTGCGTCCCTGCTTGCTGACAGATTCTTTCTGTCTCTCCCTTTCTCCTACTTTTCTTCTTTTCTTCAGATACAATAGCTATGGAAGCGGTTCGTACTCTTCTCCGCGACCTTACTCTGGGGTGAGTGCCCCTACAACACCCACTACTCGTTATGGAACAAGTCTCTCACCACCTCAAGAGACCAAATCTGACAGGTTTGTAAATTAATCAGCGTTTTGACAACAGTTCCTTTGTAGACAGGATGAAGGAGATAAATGTAGGCTGTTCTGAATAAGTACTGGAAATAGCTTCTAGCCGTATTTTTTTCTAACATTGGAAAGAAAATTAACAAAAATCTATATGTGTTCATTTCCCACTCATACTCAAGCCTTTCTGTCTGACTTAGTGTTAAAGGCTGTGAGTGTATTTCCATCCCACTTCTGCTTCTTCCACTTAAATGGGTAAAGCAGAGTTGCTTCACACATATGCTGTTCTATTAAAAGGTGACTTAAAGCACATTTTCCTTCTATTTTTAATACTATAAATTTATTAAATAATATGTTCAATAAATTCAAATAGACCTATTTTCACTTCTATCATCTTAAATCAACTACAAAATCTTGAAAATGTGCTTAACTCAGAATTTCCTACACCATAATTTTGTCCTTTCTTGAAAATGTGTGATATATCTTATTGTATTGCATCAAGGGCAAAACATTTCTTGCTCTGAGTAAAGCAAACTCATGATAACCTACCAGTTATCAGCTCACTTTATAAAAAAGGAAAAAAGGGGAAAAAAACCCCAAACCAGCAACAAAAAAAGCAATATTTTGAACAATCAAAATACTCCTTTGAATTATGTAAGGTACTAGGAAAAGAAAAAACATAGGAAAATGTTATGGATACATGAAAGACATTCTTGGCAAAAGATTTGGACCACCAGAAAGTAACTGTCTGTTACAACCTTAAAGTAAATGACAGCTTCAAAGGATGCCATGGTGAATTTAAGAACGAAAGGTAAAAGTTTTTAATTAATTCAATAGTTCAATATCGTAACTTAATTAAATAATACCCATTTAGGCCAGATGGGGTTTTGTTTGTTTGTTTCCAAACTGGCCACTAATTCATAAAAATTGCCTCTCCCACCCTGTTTTTTGAACTTAAGGTTTTTGTCAGGATACTTTGCCTGTATTTAAGTTAATTTTTGTTAATTTAAATTTTTTTTTTAAATTTTGTTAATTTTATTTTACAGTATTTCTATATGTATATATCGGTTTATATATATATATATATTCGAACCTTCCTAATGTCTCATATCCTTTCCAGGTTACTATTCAAAATGGTTCAAGTTAGGTGTTTCCAGCATACATGTATTTCTAGCCATGAGGTATTGATTTAATCCTTTTTTTTTTCAGTGAGTAAGACATTAAGTTTGTTTTTGGAGAAAGGCGTTGGTTTTCATTTGCTCATCTTTCTAGAGTACCTTGCCTCGATTTGTCTCTCCTGATCTCAATTAAATTATTGCTTATTGAAACCATAATAAAAATCTCTACACTGGCATTTTCACCTTCTTTTACCTCAGCCAGATAGATGCAAGATAAGCAAGAGTTAAAAGTATCCCACTGCTTTGGAAGTGTTAGATGTTGTAAGCTTCTAATTGCTATTCCGGCAAAGAAACCCCAAAGTGGTCAAACGCTGAGATGGCTAAAGATGGTCGGGCCTGTCCTGCAGGAGGTTGACAGTGCTGGCCCTGCTCCAGCAGAGAAATCCAGCTTTCATTGCAGCATAAGTGCGTTGCTGGTTTGGAGCCAAAATGCCTTGGCCCCACAGGATGGAGCTGTAAAATTTGCAGATTCATGGAGAGTCAGGCCAGAGGAGAGCTCTGCAATTGTCTGTTGTGACCTGTAATGGGTCTCACAGAAGCTAAATGAAAGACCCCTGTGCCTTCGTGTGTTTTCAATAGGCGGCACATGATTTCTCCTGGAAAATGTTCCAGTATTTATCATCACTTCTAGGAAAATATTTTTTATTTTGTGGACAATTTTTCTAGCAGCATCTTCCAGCCATCATACCTCATCCTTCTTTTTTCTGTGAAACTGGAAAGTGCTTTCCCTTCAACTATTAGATCTCTCTTACCTGTTCTAAGTGTCTGTATACAGTGCTTGGAGTCACATCTCTGTCTTTCCTTCAGGTTTTGTTTACCACTTTCCACCTCACATGATAAAAATCTTTGTACTCTTTTTTAAATTTGCAGCTTGCTTTTCGTGGTAGTTCATGAACTCACCAGGATTTCTGCACTTTTACATTTGAGGGATGTTACAGCCTGATGCTTCCTGTATATGAGTCTCTGAGAAGTGTGAAAAATGTGTGTACACCACAGTTGTGTGTTGCTCGCAGAATAGATCCAGTTATTTCTTGAAAGATAATTAAATTTAAAGTTCCAGATGCCATTTTGCATTATCTTGTTCTTTTTGCATTCACTGCCATTGCAGATCTATAGTTTAGCAAGCTCTAATGAAGTGACTGCTTTGAAGAAAAGCAGAAGCCTGCTTTTATTTCATTGTCGTGAAATGAAATGTTCTGCATTGCAGAAATGCCCATGTAGAGATCAATGGATAGAATGTGCTTATTGGAGAATAGGCTGTGTAGTACATGATGCAATGCTTGGCACTAATTAGTAAATGGAAAGTATTGTGGAAGTTTTCACAGTCTTCTATGAATGCTGCTTGCCTTAGATTATGTAAACATTATTTCCTACCTCCCGATGGTAAAAATTGACAGGGATTCAAACCCAAAAATAAAGTTAAAAAAAGAGGTGAGGAGGGGAAGACACTTGATAAGAAGCAGATGCATATCTATGGTTAGCTCCAAGGTGAGCTTTCTGGTTTCAGCTTATGACTACAGTTATCCAAAGCCTTCACAGAAAGATTCCTGTCTTTTATCGTGCGGGGAAGAGCTTTAGATGCAATTCCCGGTACCGTTTATCCGACCTTCGAGAATGAGGAGGAAGAAAGGAAGAAGCAGCATTTAGAGCAGTGCCCAGCAAAATGATTCATTCTGCATTCAGCTGCCCTGACAGGCCTCTCAAACCCTTGGCTGCATTTTGCTTATGTAAACAAGAACTACAACTTAGGTGGAAAGAAGCATGTGGTTGACATTTTGACATTCATATTTTTAAAACCCTCTTTGGCTAAGATCAGTAGGGAATCATAAGAGCAGTATAATTCAGTGCAAAAGTAGCTGGATTTTGTTCTTTGAAATCCACATCATCTATATATTTCTGATTGTACAGCAGAAGAAAAGGCTTACTTGACTGTTTCTAAATTCAGCGGCAGCCTTTTGGCAACTTATTGCAATACTGTTGTTCTGTCTCATTTCCCTGGGTCCCCTGTGGAGAGCCATGTTTCTGAAATGCATATTGCAGCCATGGGAGTCCTGCTGAAGGAGGGCAAATTGCAGGGTGCTTTCTATTCAGCTCTTCATTGGGAATGAAGAAAGGGTATATTGGTGCTCTTGTCTCTCTCTGCTTGTGAAAGTTGTTCTTAATGCATTTGAAGTATAACCCAGTCTGCCTGTTTTCAAATGCCAAAGACTGCTTTGCTCCATAAACGTACCACTCCTACTCTTCATGACTTAAATCACCAATTAACTCTCCCCAGTTAATAAAGAAAAAAAAACCACTCTCAATTTCATAATCTCATAAATTTTGGTAACAAAGGGGAGGAGCAGGACATGACTGAAGCACACCAGGGAGAAAAGCCTTTTTCTGTCCCTCTGAGTTGACGCTTGCCTAGGAGCAGAAGATGTTGTAAGACCAGTCTGCATTTCCATGGCTTATGCTCATACCTAGAATATTTCTGTCTAGCCAAAAACTACCTTCTCAGACTCTGAATCTAAGATAATCACTCAAACTCAAAGCTGTGGCCTGGAATCCGTAGCTGAACAGCAAACTTATTACTTGCAAAGCTTCACACCCCGTCATAGTGTTCTTTTGGTGCTGAAGGGTATGCCATCCTTAGGGGAGACCATGAAGGAATGTAACTTATTAGGCAAGAGCTCCTGAATTCAGCAGCAGCTTTAATTCATTCCACTGCCAGAAAAATATCCTGCTGGTGTGTTTGCCAGGGTAGGTTTTTTCTGATGCATTTGCCAGGAGACAGTTCCCACTGAGCTTCATAGTAAAACAATAGTACAGTTAGCCAAGCTCAAAAAGCCACCTTGTCAGGGCACTGCAATGCAAAGGAGCAGGAGTTCATGGTCCCCGTTCTCCCGCCTCTCTCTGTTAAATCAAATTCCAGAAAGTTCAGCTTGCAAACATACACATCTTGAGCCTCTTGGCCAGTCACTGTGGATGTAGTCTCCACCTCTTGCTGGCTGCTCAGAAGTTCTTCCAAATCTCCAGGCTTGGTAAAGGCCTGCTATGGTGTTTGCAGATTATTCCTGTTTGAAGCATCTCCAACTTTTCCACAGTGTTAGAAAATAGGCTTAAGAAATATGAAATATAGTTCACATCCTCTGATATCTTTTCCATCTGACTTGCTTTGTGATCTACAGCAATACATTACCTTGGGCTTCCATGATGCAGGGCCTTGAATGTTGAGTATTCATCTCCATGTTCTTCTATCTCTTTTAAAGGAAACGTACTTTCAAGTATTTATTTCTAAAACAGGTCACAGACAGTGAAATTAGCATGCCTCGATTATAGGTGATTTTTACTCCACTGATAATTAAATACCATATCTGAAGCTTAAACATGAAGTGCAAAATCTGCAAATACTCTTGAGTTTTATTCCCTCCCCAGGTGCCTGAAACAGTGATTTGGAGGCAATCTTGTGCTTTCAACTTTCTGCCTCTCTTAAGCAAAACAAAACAAACAAACAAAAAAAGACAACCAAAACAAAACAAAAACCTCCCAACAAACAAAAAAACCTGCTTGAGAATGCCAAGCAGCTTTTCAGTTAGACTGTCTACTAAAATTAAAAATCTCAGTAGTTGACAACACCAGGGAGACGCTGCTGGATGGAACTTCCTGGCAGGTTCTCTATTTGTTTCGTTTCTTTTCATTAGCCATTTATCACTGATCTGCACCCTGGAGTTCCCTTACTCCAGCTGTTAAGCACTAAGGTAAAATGAGAAACCCATGAAACAAAATCTACTATACAGTCTAGAAAGCTACCAGTCTTGCAAGAACAGCTCCTCTTTCCCTTGCTTTCTGTTCTTTCTGTGTGTCTTAATATGTACTTCTGGGCTCTCAGACTAGAGATCATGACCATTTTTTCTTGTGGTAAATGCCAAGCCCATCTTTCACTCTGAGTAACATAATGAGGAATGGATAGCTTGGTAGTTGATAATAGTAGCCCAGGGCAAAAGCCTCAGCTTTACTGCTGACATTTTAAGAGGAAAAATGACCGTAGGAATTATTTGATGATTTGCAATTTGGGAAACAGTGGTGGCTTACATTGGCCTAACTGCTTGTCGAACTACTGTGTAAGCAATATTCTTGATTGCAGCTTTGTAGGATTCATCATAGGACATATGTTTAAACAGAAGCATGAACCGGGTTATGGTTTCAGACTGCAGAATATTGCTGACTGAATACACCATATGCAGTGCTGATGCTCAGGGGACATTCATCTTAGCCTGGATCTGCATGTGGGCTGTCCAAGTCACTTCCAGGCAATTTGTGTCTTGCATGAAGATGAGAAGCTACAGGTTGGAGAAAGACAGAATCATGGTGTAAAACTTATATAGGTCAGGCTTCAAGAGGAGAGCGTCTGCAGAAAATCCTGGTACATTGCCTGGACTCTGCACCACTCCGCTGTGCTGTAGCTTTATTTTGGGTAGTCCCCCATGCCTCTTAAAAGTCTAACATTAATCAGTTCTTCTCTTGGTCATTCTCAAGTTTCTTTCTCAAAGGAAGCATTAGTCAGTAGTTTTATCTCTCAATTTTCTGTTTATTTTTGAGAGAAGTTTTGTAAAGATCCTCAAGTAATGTTTAGTCTGTTTGCAAAATCTTATATCAACATGCTTTTGAATTTGCGTGTCATGTATGGAGACGTAACACACTGAGAGTTTCTTTAACTGTGAAAAGCAATATGGCTCTTGGCAGCTTTGCCTCCCCTTTTGTTTCTTTCTAAGCTGGAAAGTGGATTTATTTTGTTAAAGCCAAGAGACATTTAGAGTTACTTAGGGCCTGAGTAGGAGCTGCTGACTGTTATTCTCTCTCTGTAGCATTCCCATGACTGGTGGAACAGGAGCACTTTGCAAAACTAGGTAGTTAGTGCTTCCTTATTAAAGTTATTAATAACTCTGACCCATGTTATATTAAAGATAATCCTGAATATTAACCTTATGGCCAAAGGGATCTCCTCTCATAAATCATCCATTAAGGTTTTTTTAGCTTCCAAAAATACACATTTGTATTTTGTATTCTTCCTAGAGATACCCATTTCTATTTAGCAGATTTTAAAAATTCAACTAAACAGAGGGAAGGGTGGCCACAAAAGAGTATTTCAGAGCTTATGTGAATGAAGGACTACAATTTTGCTGCAACAAAGTGGCTTAGAGTAATACAGAAATATTTTCTTCAGTCTGCAACAAGATTAGAGTAAATCGGGTCACGTATTCCCCTTCAAAATATATAGTCTGTGATGGCATATTGTCAGGAAGCTGCAAGTACATGCAAAAATCTTGAGATATCTTGTGTCTACCTGAATTTGTGTTTATAATAATGATTACTAATTCACAGCTGTGTTAAATTCTGTAGGTCAGGCTAGCTGAATTTTTATTCAAAAGTGTTTGAGCCTACAGTCAACATTTTGGCTTCATATCCTCTGCTCTGTGTATGTTTTTGTTGCCTTCTTTTTCTTTTTACTTTTATTATTTCTCTTTCCTGTCTTTTTTTTCCTTTCTCTTTCCTCTTCTTCCAGAAAGTTAAGTAACTAATGACCTCTTTGGCCCCAGGTCGTTATGCTGTGGCATGGAGTGATATTCACAAATCTCCAAACCTAGATGTATCTCAAATCCCCAAACCTAGATGTATTTTTGTTGTGTATTTTCTTTTTGGAATGAGAATATAATAGCATAGCTTGTTTGGCTTTTACTGGTTTTAGCAGCAGGCATAAGAAAGCTTTTCTTAGCATTTTTCATATTAACAGTCCATTCTTAATAGCCTTGCATTCTCTACAAGACTAAAAATAGTCATCGGAGTAAGCATGCTTCTGGATTGTATTTGTGGAATTGAACAAATGGTTGATATTACCAGCTGCTAACATATGACACCAGCGTTAAAATGCTGGCATATATTGCTATAACCCTGTTTTGCGAGTGATCACTCTATTATGCTTTCATTGAGTATTCACATACTCTTTTCTATTAAAATCTCCTATCATCTTTGAATCAATGCCAGAACTTTTTTAGCCTTTTTCTTGCTTACCCATTTTTAAAATGCAGCCTACAACAATAAGATTTAAAAATTCCTGAGGTCTGAAGCCACTATCACCCTTCAAATGGTATCAAAGCAACAAAATTACCCAAGGGCTCAGCCCAAGACTTCTCACCAGCTGGTTTGGTCAGTACTGCTGCCATTTGCAATTCAAGTATGAGTTCACTGAAAGGGAACGTTTAAGTATTATTGCCAGGGGAATACAGAAAAAAAAGTCAGATCTTGTAGACAAACCATACATAGACAAATCCTTTTTTAATTGTTTAGAATGTTAGAGGAATACCTCTTAATGCTTACTTTTCCTCTGGCTGTTTTAAGGGTTTGTACACCCTGAAAGTAACACCTGTTTACTCCAGGTTGAGTTTATGCACATGCAGAAAATTAATGGTAGAGTTTACTAAATAGTAAAATCCGTTCATTTACAGTTGCAGTTCGTATTAAAAAGAGTATTGATTCACCCAAGCAGCAGTTGGGTTACAGTGTTTATTGCAACAGTGAAGCTATGATTTTATGAGATTTCATAAAGGAAATTGTCTCAGAATTTGGTGTGAGGGGTAGTCTTCACTGAGGGCACATGTGTCTGGTTAGTGAGACAGCCACGGTGGTTAGGGTCTAACTACTAAGCGAACACTAACTCAGCAGTATTGGTGCTGTTCCTTTGCCTGCCCTTTTCTAAATGTGACTGAAGACTCAAAATCTGATTATTTGTATTTTAAAAAGTCAGTGCTACACAAGGAGTCAGCTGACCATGTTCCTGTCTGTTAATTATGACCTGTATGAACAGAACCTTCTCGCAGCTTTGACTATTAGTGTTGACCATTTCATGTAATAAACTATTGTACACAATATGACTGTGTTTGGGACAAAGGAATGGAATCAGGCACTCAATACTGTAGCTTGTAATTCAAATGAAATATGGACTCATAACCAGTGGGAAATACAGAAATACCAGGTTTTGGCTAATTATTTTTTATTTGATTAGTTTTGAAGATGTGGCAAGCTAACATTTCAGTTTGNAAGCTAACCCTCGCCCGTTTACACATTAGTTTTTCTTCTGGACATATGGCTGTGTGTCTTTTATTTAGGTTGTAAAGCTGCTGTTCATCTGCAAATTTTAGCCGAGTGAGGAACACTAGCCAAACTATGGTAGATCAAACCTCTAACAAGGTGTTTTGGCATGTGGAGGCCTTTTACTACCAGGGTTAGGTTAGAATCCCGCATGCAGGACTAAACTACACATCTCCATGTGATTTCCCTGTAATCACTTGAATAAGAATGTTTATTTATTGTGGAGCCTCAAAGAACTTAGTCAGAGCCAAAGGTTTCCAATCTGCTAGATGCTGTGCAGACCTACAATCACTCTTTTGGTCTCTCATTATCATCCCATCCTTCCCATTAGTTTTCCTTCATGTTTTTTTAAGCCATACCTCCCTTTGACTCTAAATGGAGTTTGCAGGGTTCATGGCAGCTAGGTGGTACAGTATGAGATATTGAGCTGAATGCACAAAACAGATAAAAGCACGGACTTGATAAGGACCCTCTTCTGCCATCTCTCACCATTTATTTCCATACATCTATCTCAGAAGGCACTGTCCAGTTTTCCCTTTCCAAGAGCAATTTCTGATGTTATATCCAACATTATACCCATGGTATTTCATAGTATCACAGGGATGGAGCTCTAGTCTTTGAATTTTAGTATAGTGGTGCTACTGTTTCTGCTGCGAGCTTTCTCTTGCAACATGCACTAAAAGGTCAAAAGTTAAAATAAATTTCAAATATGCTTAAGGGAAAATCCACCACACGTACTTGACTGTCAGTGTTTGAGGATTTTTTTCCCTTTTCTTAGCGCTGAAGCATATTAGAGATTTTTATGGTTTTGAGCATGATCCAGCATTGATACTGTAGCTCTGGAGGAGTGCCAGCAGGGAGGCTTACAGAATATCAAGTTTTATGCCATCTTATGTAATGTTTATGCGGGTGGGATATGACATATTGAAATTCAATTTATTGAAATTATTGACATGATATTCATACTGCCCGGCTGCCAGTGGAGCTGAAATGGCTATGTTTTGTGGTGTTCCTGCTTGTACAGACATGGACACTCAGGGAAGATAGGTTTGCATTAATGTTTTTGTCTTCTCCTGCACCTATTTTCGCTAGCGAACTGGTGCCATTATGCTAAATGCCTACATTGTGCAGCCATAGGCAAGTAATTAAATAAGGGAAAGGGTCTGAATTCTTTAAAGTAGTGAAAATTTATTCAGGTATATAGTACTGGTTAAAGAACCTTCCTTTAGGCAGGGTTTCGTTTCTTTTTGGAAAAGGCAGTATCTATTTCTCTCATTAATCCTTTCATTGCAAAACTCATGTTACAACAATGCACAGACACTGCTCTACATTAGTTATGTCTTTTTGATTTTATCAGTCTAATTCAATCAGTGTGGATCTGTGTAAAGCTACCCTGTACAATACAGATTATTTTTCCTGTCTAAGAGACAGAAAGAAAGACATGTTTGGTCTGAGGTCACTCTGTTGCCATGTGAGAGCCTGGTGGTACCAATACCGCCATGTTGGAGGAAGGTTGTGTGAGAGGACCCAGTCTCCCAGCCAAAGTAGTACTTGCAGTAAAACCAATTAAAAAAATCTCTGTCAACACCAAACTATAAGTGAATCTAAATGTAGCTCTGTATATTTAAAAACTCTTTACTGTAGAACCCATAATTTCCGACAGTTTTAAGCATAATTTGAGAAGATTGTCCCCGTGTGTTCTTAGGTGTGATTCATTTTGCTCTTACAGCAAATGCAGCAAGGAAATCATCATAACCAAATTGTTAACGTGTAAAGGAAAAATATGCCCCTACTTCAGAGGGCATTCGAATTCCAAAAGTCATTTCTGACATGTACTTCCTTTACTTTTGTTTTTCTGTATACAAGATTCTTAGGTGTTTGTGACATATATGTTTTTAACATCATTGCATAACATGTAAGTGCTGAAAAAATATTGTAGATTTTTTTCTTTAAGATCTAAAAAATGCTTTACAGGATTCAGCTTCTGTACTAACAGGATTATATAGTTAAAAATATGTAGACAATATTGCAGTTGAAATAAACTGAAGAATTTTTACACGTACTTTATTTGTGCTTTAGAAATTTGCAATTTAAGAAGCCTACCTTAATTGTTGTTCTTAAGCTCATCACAGTATCTATAGTCAATTTAGCAAGAAGACACTTAGCCAGTGCTTTGAAAGATCCATACATAAATATTGCCATGTCATTCTGCTGTTTGGGATTATGTTACTTGCTGAATGATTGCTACTCATTTTTTGCCAGTATAATCAATAAAAGTGACACGGAGAAATCTGATCTTCCTTTTCTGCAGGCCAGCTTTGGGTGGTCTCCTTACATCATCTTTTCGGCAGCACCAGGAGTCCTTGGCAGCAGAAAGAGAAAGACGGCGTCAGGAGAGAGAAGAAAGGTTGCAAAGGATAGAACGTGAAGAAAGAAACAAATTCAAGTAGGACCCAAATTTTCTCTCGGTCTCATGCTTTAATGTGTGGTAGACTGGTAAATCATTGAGACATTCAATTGCAAAATAATTGAATTAATTAATAGTTTGTAGATACCTTTTTTGATCTAAGTTTCTTAAGAACAGATAGATTAAACATGTCATGATTTCTGGCATTTAAGAAACACAGACTTTTTTTTAAAGGCTGCTATGTTTGTGCCAATTATACTGTCTGGGTATCTACGGAGGCCTGTTTTTATTAGCCAATATACTCTCCAAATTATAATCTCAGTGAGGTATAGGGTTTGAAGTTGAAACAGTGGGACAAAGATATCAAGAAAGGAGAGAGGGACAGCACTGAAACATTTTTTTGCTTATATGTTATGCAAAGTAAAACTGTTTCACTGTTTCAGGCTGTGTGATAGTATTTTTTAACTACTCTTTCCCACTTTTCTAAGCATGTGTCTCTTCCTCCTGGAAACAGCAACTGATAGAATGTAATTATCAAACTTACTGTTCAAACCGTGGCCAGACAAAGGTCACAGCTGAGTATATATTGTGTGCTGTGGGATCCCAGGGTATACTGCCTGAGGATAGTAAGACACAAGCACCCCCATCCTCTTAAATCCATACCTGGAAATCTCAGCACAGACATTAGCAGACTGCAGTGGGCTAAGAATAGATATGGACTCTATGCTTTAAATGGTTTGCCTATGGTCTGAAGAGTGTACATTAAGAAACCAATTTGTTTCCTGAGAGGCAGGAGTGAAAAGTAAACATATTTTTAGTAATTAGAAAACATAATATAATAAGCTAAAGAATGGTAAGATAAATGGTTTGTAGCCTTAGAATTGGTAGTTATGGAAAAGATGGCACTGGGTTTCATGTGAGGTTGTTTATTAGTATGCAGAATTGTTTTCACTGTAATCATCCCTTTACTAAGAAGTGGAAACAAGCTGTGATTCTGTGAATTTGGAAAGAGAAGTAAATTGTGAGTGGTTGGTTGGTTGATTGATATTCTCCTGGCTCCAGAAGATAGCTAGTTTAGAAGGAAATGAGAGACAGAGGGAAGGTGGAAGAGCACCATAATAGGATCTTTGGCAGCCAACAGCTGCCCAAGTTCTCCTGAAACAGAAACAATAAGGTCTCTGTCTTCAAGCCTCTTCGAAAAACTCTCCCTCTTAGTGGTATAATCAGGCTGCATGAACAGCTAACATGATCTTTCAAAAAGGAGACTCCCAGACCAAAAAAGCCAACAGGGCGTTTGGCAGATTGACCTGTTTGAATAACAGATCCGCACATTGTAGTAGAGGTTGGCTACAGCAGTTGTTCTGTCACTAAAAGAGCTTTCTTAAAGTCAGGGAAAAAAATCAAAATATACATTTTCTTCCCATTATCTCAGAGTCAGAAACTGACTAACTAGATGCCATATTTAGGATGATTTTTCAGTGCTCAGTGTTTTCATCTTCTGGATTTGAGTTCCATGATCACACAAAAGTTGCAACTTCTGTTTGAGCAGAGGGTCTCCAAAGCTACCAAACCTTGCAGACAGACAGCATCCCACAGTTGGTTAAGCAGTCTGGCAGGAGGAGGACAAAGCCACAGCAAGCAGTCATGGACAGTTTCATAAGAGTTCTTGGGATTACATTATCATATCATCAGTCTGGCTAGAAACCCAGACTCTGAAGATGTATTTTTGATTAAAAATAGCACTTGCAATTTACAGTCTTTAAACTCGTGAACAGTACTGGATTTACCATCATGACTCATTTGTTATCTCACTCTTTCCAACTCTGCCTCGAGAACATTGCACTAGGTTCTGGCACCATCATTGACAAATTGAGGTTAATTAAAAGGAGAGCATCACCAGTTGTGAAAGAGCTGGAGGATTAGGAGAGGTGCTGAAAAGCTTCACAAGCTATTGCTAACCAAAGGAATGCTTTGTAGAATGAACATTTTTCTCAATAGGAGAGGACTGTTGTACCCGTTGCATATGTAGAACAATATGTCCTAAAATGCAATGGCTA